>DWAN01001092.1:0-19116 GCA_018230445.1 Heliconius hewitsoni
AGTAAATATTTCATCTCCTTGAGTGGGGATCGAACCCACAACCAGTCGGTTTACAATCACACTTTGTGCCACTGCGCCACGACCGGCCTCACCTAATGCACCTCACCTCGGCCTAATGTTTTTATAGGCTCTTAATAACGTATTATTATATTTTTTATTATTATTATGTATCAGCTGCATGTAAATAATGTAAATAATTATTCCCCCGAGTGGAAATCGAACTCACAACCATCGCATTTATGTAATATTACTTATCTTATTATTTAAATAGAAAAAATTAATAATATTGTTTTATATTTATTATTGAGGTGGCTGTGGGTACGAAACCTACTAGTGGAAATGATAATAAGTAGACATCAAATTATATGCACAAACATGCATGCAAATATTAAAAAAGAGCGAATTCTGCTCAATCGAAAGGAAATTTATTATTAAAATCTATGTTAATTTTCATAGTATAGTTAAACATACATTATTATTAGCATTAGAATGACATATTAAAATATAAAAAAAAACCTTATCAGGCAGAGTTTGGCAGTTGCTGTTGATAAATGCATAAATTTTATTTATTCCTTCGAGACCAGGATTTTTTTACAAAACTGCGTTTAATTTCAGTAAAAGTACCAAAATATACAATAACGCTAATAAAGCACAATTATATGCATTTGCATATGCAAACATACAAATGCGTATAATCCGATGTCTAATAATAAGTGTCACAAAACTGCTTATTGTGCCTTATTTTTAAGAGACTAGGGGTTTCGCTCCCTACTCGCTTCGCTTATCAACCCCCGATGATCAAAAAATAACATCATTTCACGAACCTATTATTGTTTAGAGTATAAAGCTTGATAATCTGCACAAATGTTGTAAACAGGAAATTTTTGTTTCGTTGACTATTGATTCAAATTGAGAAATTATTTATATATTGAACAGCCCATTCATTGAAGATGGCGAAACAAGCGAACTGGAGAGAAATTACAAAAAAACTATGGGATATTTCGTAATTATTGTCAATAATCCAACATTATTCTTTATTCAATTAAATGCAAATTATTTATATACATTAAATTGGGTTTTCACAATGTAACAGTTAAATGGATTTTTGAGAGGACGCCACAGTTTTAAAATAAGTGAGAATGCGTAGATGTAAGTCGTCGCGTCGTGCGTAAGACTAACGAATTATCTAATTCAACAATAATATTATACAAAGTATGATTGTAGGCGCGACTGGTTGTGGTTGTTCGATCCCCACTCGGAAATGAAATATTTATTTTAATTTATAATTCCATTTCTTCGCTCAGGTGTCGCGGCAAAGCACGGCGTTGAGTTCCGCCACTTAGCACGGAATGCCTCCAGAATTTGGTGGAAAGTGGGGAATGGAGATACATTGTTTAGCTGATTTTATTTAAAGTATACGATATAACGACGTTCAGGTGTTAAAGTAATTTTAAAGTAAGTTGACGTTCAAATATGAAAATAAAATAACGCCCGAATATATTTTATTAAAAGTATACGCGACGACGTTAGATATTTTTATGCAATAAATATATAAAAGATATAAGGCGTATCGGACATTATTTTAGAACTAATGAAAGTGAATGTACTCACATATATCTATATAACTATTTCTACAGCGCACGCAGTTAAAATTATTCGATGATGTGCATAATTATTGTTAGTTTGTTATCTAAGGCTAAGTAAGAAATACATCGTAATATTAGCCTATAGCACTCCTGAGGAATTTAGCTTTCATAGAAAAAAAAAAGTTAATCCGACCAGAGATCTTAGCACTTAAACAAACATATTAAGCAACTCTCTTCTCTCTCTTTTTCTTCTACTTTATTATATTAGTATAGAAGAGATATCATAGTCTCTCGCTTATTAGGTTCTTATGATACAAATTGAATCACTTACATGCTTTTTTTTCAGAATCACCACAATCCATCTTTTTAATAAAAGTTCTAAAAAAGGTCCAAACACTAAAGAAACTTATTTATAATTAATATTATCGATAAAAATTGCTATATTTCTTAATTTATGGTGTTCCGAGCGTGCCAATTCAGCACTATTTAATTTTGTTATACGTCAATCTCGTCACAAAAATTATGGGTATTTTAAAATATCTAACAAATTTATTAGAAAGTGACATTAAGAAATAATAAAAGTCAGTTCAAAGTGTTTATTTTGATGCTAAAGTAGTTTTTTACCAAAATTTACCGTTTGTAAATATAAATATAATAGATTTTAAAAATGAAAATGTATATTTTTTTATGACTACTATTTTCCAGTTTTGATGCGTCTGATGGAAAATAATTGTAAGGTTCTTATTCTAAATACTGCTATACAATTTTCTATAGTGTATTGCTTTTAGAAATCTTTAGTAAATCTGGTATTTCTTAATGTTCTGTTTAGCCTTATGCGCATCAGAGGGGGAAAATATAAATGAGAAAATTTGTGGGGATGTATGTTTGTTCCAGTTCCTCGTAAGAACTACTCAATAGATTTATTTAGAACGTCTAGTAGTCTATCCTTAGGTAATAAGTTCAGATCTGTATCAGTCAATGAAATGTTTCGAATTATAACCTGTAGAATGAATCACAGTGCTATGGTAACGAGGCAAAGCGCGGCGTTGGGTTCTTCCACTCAACACGCAATGTTCCCAGAAACCAGCGGAACGTGGAAAACGGAAATATCTTAATGGCAAAGGAGTGTCTTAACACTGAGTATAAAATCTTATGGAATCTCACCGCCTACCTTTTGCTTTGCAGATTTTTGATGCCCTTTGGTAAATACTAAGAAATACTTCGTATTTACCACTTTCTTCTCCTTCCTCTGTAATTAGAATTTTGAGCAAACTTTCGGGTGTATCTTATCAGTTTAAAACGAAACTGTTGCATAAGGTATATTACGTGGCTACTAAAAAGGTTAGTGTTTTCAATATTATTTATTGATATCAATGCGGAGAGAGAATCTGTTAGAATGGAATCAATTTTTCTATTTGTTCCCAATTTCAGCGACATCTTTATCACGTATAGATCCGCTTGGTAGACTGGAAATCTAGGGTGAAGGCGAAAATTCTTGATAATACGGCTGTTATCAGGATTGTACGCGACATAGGCTGCTTCCACTTTATCATCATTAAATTTACTTCCGCCAGTGTAAGTTAAGTTGACATATTGTGATTTATTTTAACTATATCTTGTTTTGAAATAGCTTAATTTATTTCCATTTCAATTTTAATAAGTTATTTGATTTTCACGATTATTAAGTTAACTTAAATATACTATAATTAGATTAAATATAATATATATTAATCCGGTTAAAATAGTTTCATTTAATATATCTATTTCATTACATAAAAATAATTCGTTAAAAATTCCTAATAAAATTTAGCTCTGTCTCTCAGTTTGTGAACTAGTTAGTGGCTCCTGTTTCGGGATAAAATTTTTACCCCACGAGTTAATTAATTTATAATAAAAAAACCTTAACATAACACGAATTAATTTATAATAAAAAAAACTTTAACATAACACGAATTAATTTATAATAAAAAAAACTTTAACATATAAACGTTTTGATGGTAAACAATTTGAACATAAAAAAAAATTGGATGAGATTATTTTTTAAACATTTTTAAAGTGTTAATCCACACTTAGGAAAGATGAATACTTATTTAGAAACCGTATAAAAATTTGAACGTAGCGGGACTCGAACCCGCGCCTCCTGGAAACCGACCAGGCGCTCTGACCACTGAGAGACGTTCTCAAAACGTTGAGAACGTATGGCTCATCATCATCATCATATCTTTCCTAAGTGTGGATTAACACTTTAAAAATGTTTTAAAATAACTAAATATTATTAAATATCGCATGGAAACATTACAATGAGAAATATCATCTTGAATAATGACTGATGTTTTTACTGAATAATTACTATTTACTGTTTTTATCATATCACGTTACATAACAATTAGCTGCAAATTTAGCATTTCATGAATACATATATAAACTGGTTGTAAATTTTTTTATGATTAGAAATGAAGGAAGAAATAAGACCCTTTTTTTGAGCTATAACGCTCTCCCCATTTCGCTAAATACGTATAGTATTTAGAGGAATGGGGAGAGGGCACTTTGTGTTAAAATTAAAACACTCCGTTCTCCCTTTCCGCCGAATTTTCGAGGCATCGCGTTATAAATGCCGGAACTCAAGACCGTACTTTGTCTTATTACCAGAGCGAATACATGAAAATATTAATAAATAACAATTCATTTTCCCGAATATGAATCGAACCCACAAACGTAGAGTTTACAATGTCACCCTTGAGCCACTGCACCAAAAAGGCCTCAACTCATTATCTTACCATTAAGTTATATAATATAAACTGATAGACTAGGTTTTACAAACAGCTTCTCCTGCCAGGTGAAATAGAAAAAACAAGGAGTTGTATACAATACATGACAGACTAAGAGACAGTTTTAAATCTCATCTCTGGTATTAACGGGATATAATAAAGCTTATATGTAGTCTTTTTCGATTAATAATTAACCAACACAAAAATATTTAATGTTGGTTATTTCATTCACCGTGATCAGATTCAGTTAGTCAGTAGTTCAAGAACTAGCAATATCAGGATATTAGCGCCTTCATCCAAACCAATACTTTAATCTCTATATATAATAAGACAGTAAAAATATTTTGTTAGAGACATTTAGTAATTTTGACTGAAATCGATAGAGGGACACTTAAGAAGAATAATAGAAAACAAAAAAAAAAATAATTTCAGGTCTGTCTGTGTGTTAGGCACTTAGGCCTTAGGCCTTAGCTTAAAGCCGTTAACTAACTTTTTGTTACTAGCAACTAAAACGTGGCTTTGCTTCTTAAAGTTATTGCTATATTATAATCAAATTATATAAAATCTATACATAAATTGTAGCCTGTTTTATTCCGATGTACTTATAAATTTTATTGTTGTCAAAGCTTAATCTAAATCCGTATATATTATAGTAGTAGGAAGCAGGATGTATCATAATTACAAAATAAGACAAACACATAAATATATTATTTTGTGTCGATATTATAAAAACATTAAAATTTATTACGGATATATAATATTATTCAAATGTAATCTAATATATATAATATTCAGAGAAAAAAAACCCTCAAAAATGGTTTGTGGCATCATCATTCATAACTTAGACGTATAAAGAAAAAAAAGGTGAAAAAAAAAATTAAGCGATTATTTTGAGGATGTGTCGTGTTTTTGCGTGTTGCGCATGAGTGCCGGCGCGGAGACGGCGCCTCGGCATTTGTCTCGGATTTCAAAGGAGACTCCGCGATCGGTCCCTACTATGTTTGTTCATTTATAACGTGACAATATAGTGAGATAGAGATTCAGAAAAATGTTTACGTATATATATTGCCTAGTCATAGCAATATAACGTTTAGCTTTCTGTTACAATTGAAATAATAGTTATAAAATCAATAAAAGATTATTCTGAGTTTGTTAATCGAGATTGATCGATTTATGAATTCACTGAACTAAAGTAATTTAGGTATAGTTTTTAAATATGACAATTAATTTATTAGAATATTTTAAAACTAGCGTGAAGTGCCTATATATGCTACAATTAATAATATAAATGAAGTTTGTAATTAACATTTTATAGCAATTTAATTAAAAGCCGCTGTGTTTACTGGAGCAGTTTCTTCAAATTTACTAAACATAAATATATAAATTAATTAGCTTATCCCATTGTATGCCCCACACAGCGGGGTAGGCAGAAGGAACCTAGTGAAGTATGTCTACTACACTCCATTCCCCACTTTCCGCGTGTTGAGTGTAACTCACAGCCGTCGTGTTACAGTCACAACCTTGTGCCCAAGCGTGCATTTTCAAATAATGTTCGAACATTTGTATATACATATACGAACAAAACGCGGCGTTGAATTCTGCAACTTAACACGCAAAGTCTCGAATATTAATGGGAGAGTGAGAAAAGGAGTGTCTTACTAGGTTCCCTTTGCTAACTCTGCTATGCGGGAAAGACCACAAAGCAATACAATATATGTAAATATACATATATACCTATTTACTATCGTGGCACAATCACGAACTGCAAAGTTGTATGACCGACGTCCAGTCGAACGTATATATTTTTTTCTATTCCCCAATACAGTACAGATATTTTGCAGTCCAATCGTAATATAACTAAAAGAGATTATTAAATAAAAAAGCAATGCATTTCCCAAAATATGGTGAAAAAATAAAAATTATAATCATCTTCTCATTTTTGAAGAATCGAAAAAACATAGTGACGGTGTACTGTAGTCGTAACGTATCTCAGTGTCATTTGCTCCACCATGTAGTGGGTGTTACATGTCAAAATTTATGATACATTCGTTGTTAGTAGAAAAAATGTGCCATTAAGGAGTCTAAACGGTAAACTGAAGATTTAGTTTCTTTCCAAAGAAGCTGTGACACATGGAAAACCAAGTGAATGCAAATCTAAATCTTATTATGTTAGTCGTAAAGTACATAATACTAAGGATAATTAAACAACGTCGAACGGATCGTCGAGCCGTTATTCATAGTACGTTTTTGATAAATTGCAATTGGAAGTTATTTTTTTCAAAATCCTCGTTTGGTTTTAAATTATTTTAAACACGAGTTCAATGTTATATTTCTCTGTGCTTGGTACTAGTTCTGTTTGTAGTTAAATTAAAAGATCTAAGTCTCTTCATGGATTATGGATCAAGGTAGTCTTTATATATCATCTTAATCCACAATTTTATTTAAATATACCTACTATAATAAGATGTAAAAGCCAAAATCATGTTTTGTTCGTCCCCGTAGGAGTTTCAAGAACTGGTCTCTTAGTGACTTCTAGTACACTCCCTAGTCTACCTTGTTATTACCCCGATTGAAGATCGAAATCAGAATCATAGTATTCAAACATTGAAAAACGCCATATTGAAAAACTTTTGCTAAGGCGATATTTCATTATTCCTTACAATTTAGTGAAGCTAAAGTTCTTAGGATATTATGGTTCTTCATTAGATATTCAAAACCTTCAATTTTCATATGTCAATGTAACACGCTTACCAGCTTACAGAATCCATTTTCTATAGTCCCTGCCCAGGTCTAATACAAGAAAAAGAAAAAAAATTTCAGAATCAGCCTGTACACAGACAAACAAAATAAAATAGTCTTTTTATTTTGTTTTTCTAATTGGACTCTAGCTTTTTAAAAATTCTATCATAATACGTTCCAAATGAATACGTTCCAGATCAAAGTAATCTAGTAAGATGGGGTAAGCCACCGAAAACACGTCATTGCAAAGTATTAGAAATCCTTCGTGAAGGAGTCTTTTTTAAGTTAGTCTTTCAGTGGCAAGAGCACGGAGAAACATAAAAAGCAACAAACGATTAGTTGAACTTCGTGAAAGAAGACTTCCACATATAACCTACTCAATTTTGGCTTCTGCTTCTGATGGACATTTGAGAGTATAAAATGCATATTTTCCTATTCTCTAAAAGCCTTAAGCGACAATTTCATGGAACTAACAGTTGTACGGTAACTGGACACCCTTGAAATCAAAATTTTAAAGCAAAAAAAAATACTTTGAACGAACGTTTAGTACTAAACGTATCTCCTCCTCCATCTTCTTGGATAAAAATGGGAATGTATTTATTTATTTTTATCCATCCTGAAGAGTAGTTCCAAACAACTATAGTGGGATCTGTTGAATGTAAATTGATCAACGTATTATACACGAGAGCTACTGCTACCATAGACAAACCTTCGACGTCATGGGGATGAATCGCTCAATCAACAAACCAACACTTTAACTCTTTCATTATTGATAAGGAATGCGTTTCATACATATCCGCCGACCGAAACCAGGGTGAGTTAGCATTTACTTACTACTGTGGAACATGTTTTAAGCGGAAGCGATTATTCACTTTGTTATTTAAATATTAATAAATTTGATATTAATTCATTTTATAGTATTCCATTGAAGTTTAAAAAAAAATTTAAAACTTAATATATTATAAATGTATTAAAAAATTATATTGTTATTAGCTATGTATATTATCGTCGTTAAATCGTTTATCTTACAAAATAGCAGTTACAATACATTAACTTGATGCCTACATAAGTATATACCTATTTTATCAACAAATATATTATATTTTTATATATAATAGATAAGCAGGATATGTTCATAAAACATACAGCAAATTATAAATTAAAACAGGCAATAAACTTTGAAAATTCTATTATAGATAATATAACAACATACTGTGACATACAATTCACTCAAAGCCCCACACTTGGAGCGCTACCCGGGAGCAATAAAAACGTTAAACTCACTGGCAATCATCAATAACGATTATCATTAATCTGGCAGAGGATGACCGCGTACGGGAAGTAGGTACGCCGTTCTATTCACGTCTTACTTGCGCGGTGTCGTCATCTAAATTATATTGTCAGAAATAGCGTTAAGCAATATCATTTTTTTTATGTAATTCCAACCATTGTTTCATGTATGTAAATATTATATAAAACGAGCGTGTCCAGCATATGTTGTTCTACCCGAGAAAGAAGTGTTACCGTAAGAACTATATAAATGATTTCTTACAATTTAGCTTATCTATTATAGTAGGCAATAGCGCAGCGGCATCACCCAGCGACGTATAACCTTAAGTACCTCTGCCCTTTGAAGTTGATTACAAATACAGCTATTTGTTGCGACTTAGAAAAGAGAACCTTACATCGAGACTGTCCTTTTTCCATTTAATTTCTAAATATTGCGTATGGATCGAATCTCTTATATTAGTCTTATTTATCCATGAATACAAGACATAAAGAGCATTTCAGCAATCATATTGACAACCCACGAACGGTATTCTGCCAGGAACAAGTGGACGGCGGTAACTTTTCAACGATCCCAAAAATGCCGAGTCACGGGCCAGAGTTGTAGACCTCAACATGCGAGATACAAGAAATACTAAACAACTTAATATGGAGGTGATAATTATTTTTTGTGTTAATATAGATAATTATGTGTTTTAATATGAAATTCATCAAAGATCGTGGTACTTGGAAGGTTGATGAAAAAATTCTTGAATCAAGAATAAAGTTTTTTTGTTTGTTAAGAATTTTTGAATAACAATGATATTACAATTATCGCCATTGATATCGTTAAGGTAAAAGATACTGCATAATCATTAACTCAATTTTTCCAGCTTTACGCTGTGTCCCGCAGGTGGATGGGCGGAGGGAGCATAGTGCTAAGATACTCCACTCTCCACTTTCTGCCTATTTCGGGAGAGCCGCGCCGCGCTGCCTTTGCCTCTGCACCAGATCGAAAAAATGATTTTTTTTATATTTCATTTCCATGAGTGAGAAACGAACCCACAACCACATGTGACTCTACACCAAGACGAAGAAAAAAAATCTTGTTAATAAAATGAGAGAGTGAGTTTGCCCTATCCGACACCATTGTAAGGTTTGTAGGTACGGTCGTATATACGGACTGTCATATTCCACCGTGGCTTGATAAATGATCTCACAACTGCTACCTATTCGACGAGATCTCAACGCGTCTTCATTTATGGTATTCAATCGGATTCAGATCTTGAATGATAGCCTGTGGTACAAATTTACAATTTTTTTGGTACTTTAACAGTGTCATCGAATAAATAATATATATATACACTTAATAAATGCCTGCACTAGGGTGTGACTGGGTTCAATTTCCATTTAAGAAAATGATTTTTTTTTCAGCTTCAAGCTGTATTCCGCATATAGCGGGGTAGGCAGAGCCTTACATTGTTTAAAATTGGAGCAATATTCGTTATAACAAGCCTAAATTTTACACATTTTATTTACGAGAGGATTTACAAGCACCCAGACCAATCTAATGGCTCAATCATCCTCCCAGACAGAAATATATCTTTAGTGGATGCTACCTCTAAAAGTACCACTTTCAGGTTAGTAAGTACGCATACTGTCTTAACTGTATATTAGACTAATAGTCTTCAAAATCTCAACCTTGCTAAAATGACGTAGGTATGGGGGCCAAGGAATCTTGATTCTACGGAATGTTTTGATATAGAAATTATTAATTAAATTTAATATTATATTCTTAATTATGATTATTATAAAACTAATACTACATATTTTTTTTACATTTTTACAGTGTTATTAGATAGACGCTTATGATAAAAAAAGATACTTTTTAGAAAAAAAAATTGAAAGTAGCGGGGCATGAACCCGCGCCTCCTGGAAACCGTCCAAGGGCTCTGACTAACTAAGCCATACGTACTCATCGGGCTACGTCGAAATTCTTACATGTTTATTACAACTTTTTTATGTTGCTAGCTAGCTATCTTCTTCTTCTTCGTGGCATTAATCCCGGCTATTTGCCAGGGTCTGCCTTCCTACTAAACCTACTCCACTTTGTTGCTAGCTATCTCTGTAGTGAAAAATATTATAAATTATTTAACAATCACACGTATAGTAGGAAATCTTTTTAAAATACCTACTTATTTTATAAAAAAAAACGTTGTCATGCAACTTAATCTCCGACTCAATTGCATTTTGTTAATTAATTATCACGAACAAGATACAATTGATTAAAACATTTGACAATTTTTTGAGAATAGCTTTGTTTCAAAAACGTTTTTATTTCAAAATGGTCTCAGAACAATTCTATTGGAAACTATATCAATTGATTATTGCTCACCAGCGCGAATTAGTATTCGATGAACATAACGAATAATGACTTATTAAGAGTTTTCATTTTTATTATAACTTTTAATTATAAGATATAAGCCTTTCGAGAATATAACCTAATAAATCGCATTATATTTTTTTTCAGTCTCACACTGTACCCCAGCGGAGGCGTTGCGTGTTGAGTAGCAGAACTCAATGCCGCGCTGTACCTTGACACCAGAGCGAAGAAAAGAAAATAATAAATATTTCATTTTTTTAATCTTCAGGGACCTAATCCACAACCTGTCGCGCTTACAGTCATATGCGTCATAGCGACATCATTAAATGACTACTGCATATATTCAAAACACAATTTGGTATGTAGCATTTAAGCCAAGTAATATGAACAATATTTATGTACTTAATAATAAAATTAAAAAAAAAATTAAATCACCTTCACGCTGTATCCCGCATACAGCAGGGGAAGACAGATCGAACTTAGTGTTAAGACACTCCGTTGCCCATTTTCCGCCGAATTTTTCGAGACATTTAGGGTATTGAGTTGCGGAGCTCTATGCTGGGCTTTTGCCTTATTTCCAAAGCAAAGAAATGAAAATATTAATAAATAATAGTGCATTCCCTCGACTGGAGACCGAACTCACAATCATCGTGTTACAGTATCGCTCCTGTGGCCCTGCGCTACGACGGCCTCTGCGGTAATAAAAAAAAATACTTTTACTTCTTTGCAAGAATATTAATATTATATTTAACAAGAATAAGTGAAGATCAACTCTAGCTTCCCAGCTAATATAAGCCTCACGTACGTACGTATAACGTTATCATTGGACCCTGCGACGTGAGGTGCGATGACGTCGCGATATGTCGCTGTATGTAGAGCGCCTTGTGCTAAGTCAAAAAACCATAGTTTCTCTTTCTCAAATATTTACTGAAAAATAAAGCGAGAGAGACCCATAGCACTGGTCTACTTCTAAATGTTTCAAATAAAGATCTATAAAAAAACACTTTTGTATATACTAAATATTAATAATTATTACTATTAAACTCTATAGGGTCTTCTCGTCTTTTTAAATTATTTTAACTTTTTAATTAAAAAAATAATTTAAATTTTTAATTTAGGGACAGTTTATATTTCATCAAATATTTCATACAAGTCTTCAATTATAATCAGTACCAATAAAAGAAAATAAAAAATAAATCAGCTTCTCATTGTATCTCGCATACAGCAGGGTGGTAAGCAGAGGAACCTATTGTTAAGATGCTCAGTTTCTCATTTACCTCCGAAATCTGGAGGCATTGTGTACTGAACGGCGGAACTCAACACCGCGCTGAATCTCGCCACCAGAGCGAAGAAATGAAAATATTATGTAAGTCATTTTCTCAAGTGAGTACCGAACCGACAACCATTGCCTTTACACGCTTGTGTTACGAGTATTCTCATATCTCTATAACAATAAAATAATATATTGTATAATTAAAGTTGTGCCAAATAAATATAACTTTTATGATTCTGGAACTGTAATAATAAATAAGAGAGAAAGAAAGGATAACGCTCTTATAATAACTTATTTAAATACACGATGAGGCCGTCGTTGCTGCTGCAGTGGCCTAAGGGTGTGACTGTAACGCGACGGTTAGGAGTTCGATCCCCACTTTGGGAAATGAATTATTATTTATTAGTATTTTAATTTATTGCTCTGGCACTGAGGCAAAGCCCGGTGTTGAGTTCCGCCACTCAACACGCAATTATTATTACTATAAAACCTCGAAAAATGCGGCGGAAAATGCAGTTTTATAACTAGGTTCCCTCTGCCTACCCGGCTGTACGCGGGATACAACGAAGCTGAATTTGGTTTCATTTTTTTATTAATTAAATACCCTCAAATAATCAACCTAATCTATCATAATTATAGTTAGTTAACTCAAAAGCTTTACGCTTATGCTTTTTTATTGTCAATAAATAAGAGGCACTGGACTAAATCGTCATCCATTTTATGTATAACATAGTAAGTACTCAGCAAATGGGTATAAACTTCACGGTGCAGCGGTTTCAGTCAAAACGGGAAACTTTAGTTAACGGTCCCAACAAATCTACTTACAAGATTGAAATCTTTACAGGATAATGATATTGATATACCCATACAATAATGTAGGTATGTTTTTTTGCTTCGGAAAGCTAAGAGTTTAATTTTTATACATATATTATTTAATAATAGTTATGCTAAAATGTATTTTATTTATAATTGTATTTTTTTTTGTCAAAGGTCACTAATTTATTAATGCAGAGCATTAAAGTTTATTAATGTTCATCTTAAACATATAACTTTATTGTTTTATGAATATATTATCTTACATATATTAATATCATTAGTATGTTATTATAAAAGTGAATGTAAGTTGGCTTGTTACGCTTTCAGTCCAAAACTACCCAACTGTTTATCTTGAAACTTTATACACATATTATGAGGTTTTCGAAGGAACTTCTTATTAAAAAAAAAGTGTTTTTTTTAAATATTATTCTTTGGCCATATGATAAAAAAATAAGCGGGCGAAGCCGCGCGTAAATCGTACATTCATATATTAAACACGAAAGCTTTCGTGATTTCGCGGGCGAAACCGCGAGTGATTCGGGAGTAATATTATAAATGTCAACGTTTGTGAGGATGAATGGAACAAACAGTTCCACTTCACACAAAAACTACTGAACGGATTTGGATATTTTTTTACAGTAATATATCTTATACGTCAGAATAATACATAGGATTAAATGTATGTAAGAACTTTCTATAATTTGGCTATAATACAACAATAAGTTTAAGCGGACGAAGCCGCGCTTGGGTCGCTAATAAAATATAAAGCAAAGTAAAGTAAATAAAAGAAATCAACAACAAAAAAATCTAATTCATCACGTGTTTACAAACCCAAAACGTATCAATAATTCAAAAGTGTTCGAGGCATGACTTATCCGTTATGCTTTGTTACGGCGGCTTGCAATTACAATACAAAGTCACGGAGTGCCAAAAACAAGTGGTATTCACTGAACTACGAAAAGGCTGGGCACCTAGTATTAATACACTCCATTCTCTATTTTTTGCCAAATTCTGAATGACATTGTGTATTGAGTGACGGATCTCAACGCCGCGCTTTGCCGCGACCAAAGAATGAAAAAATTAAAATATAAGTGTTATAAAAATAATGATATTATTTGTTCATCGACTGTGACGTCTCCGCTCGGCGCCGCCTGTGCCGCGCTCCTATTGAACTAGTCATTTCACACTCACAGAAAACACACATAATTATATTATTCGACATTTTAGTTTTTTGTTAACCACAAATTATGAACGATAGAAATTATCTCGAGGAGCCCATGATTGTAGGCTGGCAAATGACGTGGCAGAATATGAGGAACCGGCGTCTATTTTTATATCCACTCGTATTTTTTTTCTTTGACGTACGTAGGTAGGTACGTACTTAAACATATTTTTTTGTGTATATCTGTCGATATTTTTTTTTTGGAATCTACTAAGGCTTAAGCATACCCAAATTTTACAACAATACATTGTATCTATCTTAATTTATTTAATTGCAGAATAATTACAATATTAATCTTGTACAATATCTATATATTATTTTTTATCTAAATCACATGTCACAAAATGATATTATGTCAAGTTTTATTCAAAATTCAATGTTAACTTATTATTATACTAAGATTTCTCTAAAGATAACACCGTATCGCACGTCTCAATCTGTTGTAACATTTGCATCGCTTCAGCTTATGAATATCATTTGCAAAATTAAGTGAGATAATGCAACAAAAGTTATTCATATGGGATAAAAAGAATTTTATATAGATAATGACTTAATAACTCAATTTTGACTGTTGCAAGAATAGACGACGATTTAAAGAAATCGACAGCAGGCAGGTGTAGAGCCCGTTTGGCATATTAATAAAATAGTCTGTAAGATTCCAGTAATATATATCGACTATATAATGTATGTTAAATAAAATAATTGAGTTAAACGTTAATACATCAGAATATTCTTACAAAAAGTATGTAAGCATATTTTGCGTTGCGCTTAGCATCACAGACAGACAGATTCACATCTGACCTAAAGGAACACATCCACGAAACTGATATTTAAAAAATCTACGAATGTAAGCATTTAGTTATAATTGTATTAATTTGATTAATTTATATTATTTAATTATATAACAATAAGTAGGGTCTAGAATCATTCTTAACAATTAAAAATTGCAAGTGTATTCCAAAATTCAGAGAAAGAAAAATACTTTTAAGTAAATTTATAAAAAATGTTCTTATCTCTCTCATTATATATGGTGATACCATCTAAGCCCTATAATCACTAAACAATAACACAACAACACACAACAACTTGCACTTTATTGATATTTGTAAATGACATTTTCTCTTCTCAAATGATAATGCTGAGCAATTAATTGATAAACCTTCGGGTAGCGAAAATTCGTTGCTACAAAGATAGTAGCAACATAAATAACTAAACGATACCCAAGAACATTTAAGATTTGCAATTAGTTCTATTCACAGTCTGTCCATATATTGTTATTCATAATTTTTAGTTTCAGCATAATCTAAAAAAACAACTTCTGCCCTACAAATGGTGTATATTTAAACCACTCTTAACGGGAGCCGTCACTTATTAGGAATGTATGTCAAGAATATAGCGAGTGCTGCCTCCTTGTTGAACGAACAATAGCTTTACTTCTATAAGAGATTTTTACTCTTATGTGGACTTGTGAAATAAAAAAGTTGGGAAGGTTAACGTTACTCTTTCATAAAAAGGGCTTAGCCAGGTGTGTTATACAAAAAATATATATTGAAACTTCAGAATGTAATCTTATTATGTAGTTAGGTATTTGCTTTTCTTTTTTTTAGCTTTACGCTGAATCCCGCAGATAGCAGAGTAGGCCAACGGAACTTGGGAACCTAGTGTTAAGACGCTCGTTCCCATTAAGACACTTCGGTTCCCCCCTTTACCCCGAATTCTTGAGGCGTGTTGAGGGGCAGAACTCAATGCCGTGCTTTGCCTCGTTCTCAAAGCGAGGATATTAAAATACGAAATATTTCATTTCCTCGAGTAGGAATCGAACCCATATCCAGTCGCGTTTATAGCTTAATTGTCATAATACAAAAATAGGTACAATAATAAATATTTTCCTCTAACACAAATGTTTAACATAAATCACATATAGAAAATCAACAAGAACAAAGCACGGGCGGGACCCCTAAATGTATTACTAATCTAAAATGTTCACAAAATAATTCCATGGTCATTCTCCGCATTTCATTTCACAGAGATCAGGTGGCGAAGGGGGCATTGTAGCGGCTAATCCGCAAAATCTGCTTCGAGTGGCGCTTGACTGTACCGTAGGGGGAACACAGGGTACCGTCCCCCGTGACTTATGATATACCTAAGTAAGATTACACACGTTTTGAACTCGCACCTGTCGTACCCTGACGGGCCGCAGCTTTTACGGGTAGTAACCCGTCAACAGATAGCGGATCGTTACGATAAAAAAAAATACTTCAAACGTTACATTTGCATGAAGATAAAATTACTTAACTATTTTTATATCTCGCATTTTATTTGTTATGTTTTGTTTTGAATTCAAATTTATAGCGTAGAAGAACGATAGATAATACGTTGTTTTATTTTTGTATTTTACAGCTATTAACCCACTGTTGGGTCGACGATTGGGTCCTTATTACGCACCCGTCACCACCTAGCGCGAGAGCCCACGACCGTAATTCAATTACAAAAAACCCACAAACTATACGAAGTTTACAGTACAGTCACAATCACACTCTCCACGTTAATGATGACGATGTTGCTCCGTAACGAGGCTCGGAAGCCGGCAATAAAGGCGACCGCCATCATTACCGCGCCAGCAAACACAAATTGACAAGCGATATTTCAAACTCGATGATTATCATATCGTGTGGGGAATACCATAAAATTAAATCTGTGGGGTTGAGTTCAGTGAATGGAACAATTGCTCGGGTGAAGTGCATGTGTGGTGTCGGTGGCGACAATGACTTCATTAGTAGGTAACAAGTGGCACGACGGTGCGCGAACACCGAAACACCAGTCACCGGGTACTGGGTGCTGGGTACCGGGTGCCGGGTACTGCGGGCCCTGTGCTGACATTGCATTGTGCTTTTTACGCCAGCTATTGTGCTATATTATGTGTTATGTGGTTTTATTTTTCTAATTATTAAGTGTTTGTTTGCCTATCACAAAGAAATATATGAATTTCTTGATTTGCTTACAATATAACTTACGTTTACTAGTTACTTTCATTATTAACATAATTTTAATTTAAGCTCACAAAGAAGTAGACTTTTATAATTTTATAAAATAAGTTTTTTTTAAATAAACGAGAATATCTTTAAAAAAAGAATTATCATTTTTTTTAAACTTAACCTTTCCTTTACTGAGTGATTAAAAAAAACAATACAGCAAAGGTAGAATACGATAATTTATATATCTTTAAAAAAAAACAACACAACAAAAATATACAAAATAAAAGCACTTGTTACTTAATAAAATGGGGTTCAATTTAATGAGGATGTTTATAATAGAAATATTTATCATAAAATATAAATTTGAGGCGCACATTGTACATATAGATGATTGGAGATAATGATGCAGTCATGGGTTGGCATATGTCAGTGATGATCCCCTTCCACCCCTTGCCAATTAGGGCTGGCGTGGGGGCAAGCTACCACCGTTCAACCAATAATATTGGTGTTGACTCACTTATTTTGCTAATAAATTCAATTTACCTGTAATTTTATACTTCAATTAAGATTCCAATTATTTGTTTACATTTGCAAATATTTAACGGGGATTTACGGAGCACCGCTATGTGGTGAATGCGAAAAGAAAATTAACTCATATGGTTTTTGACCAAAATGTTTTGGTCATAACAGTAAATATGGTACGCATTGAAGTAACATATATTGTAATCAAAAATATTATTATGAATTATTTCCTTTGTAACAACACAATAGACTAATTGCTGCTACGGCACAGTAGTGATGCTTGCCAAAAACTAAACGATTACTCGTCCTTTAGAAACGAATGCTAAATAATATCATTGTCATTTTTATTCGAACATAAGGATTTATTGTTTTCACACAAAGGTACAAAGAGAAAAATAAAACCAAACAATGTTCTTGAATTTTAACAATCCGTAAATACATCAACCCCAACTTCAATATTTTAACGTCAACTAACACTACTAAGGCGCTGTGGTGCAAGTTGTGATTTGACAGCGATATTTGTCAATGGAAATAAATACGAATTTTACTACGTAGCCTTGGGAGTAGAATAGAAATTAAATAAATTAATTGTTAAGACAATCCGTTACCCACTTTTCGCCGAGTTCTGGACGCGTTGCGGGTTGAGTGGCGGAGCTCAACGCCGCGTTTTGCTTCCGTCACCAGAGTGAGAAAACAAAAATATAAATGTAAATAAATATTTAATTTCTAATAATAAGAAATAATATATATTGATATAAATTAATTATTTATTTTTAAAAATAATTACAGATGCTATTATATAGAAAGGTACTAGACGTAAATCAATCTCCTATAACTTACGCCACTATTTTTTAAGCAAATAAAGCGAAGAACATTTCAAAAAGCAAAATCGAAGGGGTGGAAACAATTAGTAGTATTTGAACGGAGTAACTCCGCAAATGTTATACAATATTAACAATTTTACGGTGCCACTGGTGTTAAGAGTTAGTGGGAATGGCCTGTATATTGTATTTTGGCCCCTAAATTTACATAAAAATGTATTAATTAAATATTTGATACTATGAATATTAAATATTTTCTATGAAAGGATTTAAATCCTTTTTTTACAAATCAATCACTGTGAAATATATTTGTTAAATTAATTTTGTCCATACAATCTATGAAAACTAACTGTTAGGAGTAAGGACGTGATTGATTGTCTATATTTCCTTTATATATAATTATTGTCGGTATAGCTATACGTAATGTATATTTTCAAAAATTTTACCACAACATGAAAGCTAAGAACTAAGTACTCATATGGTATCTCTTTGTGGTAATGAAAGAGAAAAAATTGGATATTTTATTAACCGATTTCTGTAAGAAAAGGAAGAGCATATTTCGAAAAGGAGGAGAATAATTCTTTTTTTTGTTTGTTATCTTACCTCATTGCTGACTGACCGAAATTGATGATTTCTTTTGAATTGAAAGCTAGCTCTTAACGTGTTCTTAACGTCCCATTTCGATAACATTTCAATTATATATATATATATATATATATATATATATATATATATATATATATAT
>DWAN01001093.1:0-19116 GCA_018230445.1 Heliconius hewitsoni
ACACTAGGTTCCCTCTGCCTATCCTGCTGTGTGCGGGATACAGCTTGAAGCTGATTTACTTTAAAAAACAATAATAATGAGATACTTGTAGACTCTCACTCGTGACGGAACAACAAAGAAAGCTGTACTTTTAAACAAGTTGCTCATTATACTTTATTTGTTCTTACTGACAAAATTTATTTAAAATATATTTTGAAATAAAACGCAATAAACGCAAAGAGATGCCATTAGTAATTAGTCAATTATTTACTTGATTTCTGGAATGCAATGAATGGTAGCGACATAAGAATAAAGTATAATTAACTATACGCAGCTGCAAGCGCATGAGGAATAAAAGAATATTTTTTCGGTTAGAAATTGTATAAGCCAGTCGTGGCACGGAACATGTTGTGGATTCGATTCCCATCCATTCGACCCATCGATATTTGATAAAAAAAATTATTACAGATTCTTAGGGCTATTCATATTGACTAGAGGCTTATTTGAGCAGCTTACAAATACTATAAAAATTTAAAGTGATGAAAACAAAATAATATTATAAATAAAAATTATCACAATTATATAAAATTGATACTTAGAAGAAATAATATTTAATTTGAAAATTATTATTCTTTTAATAATTTTTGATTGAATTAAAGAAATAATAAAATTATTTTTCGTGATTAACTATAGAAACGAAATGTTCATTCGTTATTCGTCATTCGAATAAATTTTTCCAACTCTGCCTAAACGAGCGTTCGTCGCCACCGGGTAAAAAATACCAGAGGTAACAAAACCATATACATATATTTTTCTACAGACGTGTCGCTTTAGGTGCCTTTCTGCTTAGAAACAAGAGACGTGCTCCCCAAGTGAGTGACAGTTGGCACCACGCCCTTGAACGCAGTGGACATGTTAAATAAGAATGGGTGAAAATTACTCGGTAGTTCCCGTTCATGTGACGACTTTTTGACATATATTTTTTGTTTTATCACTTCAATATCATTAAATTCTCAATTTGAATTAGCGCAGTAAAATAGATTTTACAACAAGTCACAATGAAATTACATCAGAATATGAGGATCACAGCATTCATTACAGTATAATTCTGAATGAGCAGAAAGCAGATTACAATAACATTCCTGAGATTCCCCTGTATTTTGCAGATGAGAAAGTACTAACATTACGTGAGCAGTTGGGAAAAATTTTAGATAATTAGAAAATTTTATCGACTTCCTAAAAGTCAGGCGTATCAGTACCTACTTTATTATCAATAAAGTAATAAGGAATACTCGAGAAGTTGGATTGGCAAAAACGAAGGACGAGTTAACAGAATTGGCTAAATGCTTAGTTATGCCCTTGCTGCTACATTGCACATTTACTTCGCAGAGTCCATAAAGACAAAAACCAAATTTATTCAGAGATATATTATAAAAAAATTTTGTTTGAATAAAATTATTTTAATATCAAGGTGTTCAAAACGTAGGAAACTATGAATAATGTGGGTATTTTTTACCCAGTTGCGACCATTTGAGTATGAAATTGCCCAGCGACGAACCTCGGGTTATAAAGGCTAAAAAAACTAACTTATTTAAAAAAAAAACTTATTTGTAACTAACTTATTTCTTGTTTTATAATCAAATAAAAATTTTTTATTTCATTTATTGATATTTATTAATAAGAGAGTACATCATTCACATGACATTAACAGAATAGAATTCGTAAAGAATAGGCTGTAAAATCACATCGATTTAAAAGTCCTCCATTTTAAGATTAAATATAACGAAATTAGTTACCTTTTCAGAAAGAATACATGAACTTATAATACTTTTCAATTAAAAGAGGAAAGTCCCCTTCATTGTGCTTATCTACTTCTACAAAAGTGGGTGCAACAAGTTGTCTGTATAATTTTCCTTCCCATAAGATGTTAAGACGTAAATCCATTTGTATATTAAATACTTGTCTATACTTAATACCAAAACTTGAACGTTTGAGTTTGGTTGAACGCGATAATCTCGGGAACTACTACTGTTTTGAATTAAAGTTGTAGGGGTCAGTTTTATTTATCGTAGGAAGACTATTTTACGTATGGCTATATTTTGACACGTTTATACTTTCGATATAGTCCACAGTATCTGCGGTATGTTACACCTCGGGGGCACTTGGAATGGGTCCTGTGTCAAAACACAACTCTTATTTATTACAATTTGATTACGCGGGTAAAGCCGCAGTTAAACAGCTAGTCGAAATAGAAATGGTTAAGGGTAATCCTATTGAATACACAGGAACTAGTAAATCTTTAGAGGTTGAAAGCGAGAAATCTACATCAATGAGTAGGTTATTTTATTTCCTAAACTGTTGTAACATTATATAGTCAAACGTTACCCATAGTAAATGATAACTACCCACAATCACCTCTCCTCGTTTGATAAATCCAGTAAATTTCTCACAATATAAAACTCTTGTCAATTTGGGTTATACCTATTAGGATCCATATTTAGCTTTTTGCGTTTTAGTTAAATATTAAGTTTTGAAACATGTTGTAAATAAAAAATTATATAAATCGTCTTCTAAGTCTCCAAGTTCATATAACGAGTTACTCCTCACATAGCTTGATTGTTAATCACTAAAATATTTATAATTTAATTATGGTAGAATTATTTAGATTAGGAACACCACAGATACAACATTTTCAAATAGGAAACGCTTATTACGCTTAAGCCGCACTACGGCGAAACTGCCGCGACTTTTTTGATCGTGTGATGTTGACAAAAAAAACTATAGCTCTAAAAAGTCGCGGCCTTAAAATGTTTCTTACAATTTTAAGACCGCGACTTTTTAGAGCATGGCTCGCTGAAAAACCCGCGCCAAAATTTGTAGTTCACAGAAGTTATATTGAAGCGCACACATCTGACTCGGGAAATGCAAGCTGTTCTGTCATTAAGCAGTAGGGTTGTAGGAAATCTATATATCGATATTTTTTTAAAATATTAATAGATTATCCCCGACATATTTACGTTGACATACCGGGGAAAAAATACCAATACATCGACTGTGCTTTTTTTCTTTGAGAAAACCGCAAAAGAATGTATCGGTTACAATTTCTTAAATTTTGTATCGGTTTTGTTTTGTATAGATATATTGATGTAGAAATATCTACATTTTTTCAAAATGCAAATTATTCGGCCGCAGCACGCCGTCGTGAAGAGTGGTTGTCGTGTTTATCTCATATTTTCTTAAATTTTACTCGTTCCGAAAGAAACCTTCATTAATTCTTAATTTGGTAGAGGTTCGCCACAGTTGTAATTTTTTTATATATAATTATTATAACAGTTCAGGGATAGTGAACAACTCGAGAAAATAATATGATATAAATATATTACTTTCAGTTTTTCATGTTTGGCATTGTTATAAAATTTGTAAAGAAATTATTATAATTTATAATGTTCATTGTGGTAACCAAATTAAAATAAGAGTAGTAGTGTAATATAATGCATATGCATTTAACTAGAAAGTAAAAATAATATTTTCTATTAACCCATGTTTCAATAGAAACGTGTAGTATCTTCTTGAAAAATCTTCTTTCTTTTTCATTGTCAGGCTGTATCACACATATTGCAGGGTAAGTAGAAAGAATCTAGTGTTAAATCAATCCATCCTTAACTTCCCACCAGATCAATACACTGTGTTCAGTGACGAAAGGCACTTACAAAAATTGTTACTATTACATAAAAAAGTTGAAATTAGTACAAATATATATTTATCATCGTGTTTCCCATAGTGAACAAAGACAAATTAAAGGTGAAGCGGCTAATCAGTGGATGGACCCAATATTTTCGAAATTTTTGATAACTTTTCTTCTTAGCAGTCGTGGCCAGTTTCGCGGTTTTTATCCGGAGTGTGGGCGAACTCGATCGGTTTAGCGGTTTACCGGCTTGGGAGAAAAAATCTTATTACGGCTTTAGGCAATTAATATTCTTTACTATAAACAAGACTACGAACTATGACATAAAAATTAGGCATTATAGTAAAATTATTCCACACGTGTGCAATACATCAGGTTTTGAAAACGTCGTAAGAACAGTAAAATGTATTTGTGGGCTGCCGAGGGCCCGAGACTTGTTCCGACGGCAATGGCGGTAATGATATAAACACAACTGCAGCAAGAAATCTAAACACTAATTATTATATAACTGTTGAGTGATGAATGTTGTGCATGAGAGAATATCGACGTGCTATTAAATCATCGCATATAAACAAAGTATCGATGTAAAAGCTGATGTGTATTGCGGCGCTACCCCAGAGGAGACCAATTCTCTGAGAAATTACCACCTAATCGCTTAAAGGTGACTTAGTTCAGAACGTATTCAGAATTTAAAATATTGTTAAATCAAAGGCAATCCACTTAATGGAAAATATTCAAATATAATTGGTATTGATATTTATTATTACTATGAAACAAGTACGGTAAAACCATATAAACACTTATTTTTTCCTAATATTTTACGACATTGATAACGTTATTTTGTATTCCTTTTCATGTTTAATTTTGTGTCATTTTATGGACTGCTAGAAATGTCTTAAAATTATGTTTAATATTTAAGATATATAAATATACATTTATATGATACAATTAAGTTATACATGAAATAGATAATATAATTAAATTAACTTTTATACATCGTAATAATTGTATTAGTAGTATTACATTGGCCTATGGTCTATGAATGACTAATAGAATGATGTCATGTTCTTCTAGCGGCGCCAATTTGTATAGGTGGAGAATTTGTGAATTAAGGAAGTTCCAATTTATTACGTTTATATGCAACTAAATAGACGAGCATTTATGTTAAGTGCATTACGTTCACGCAATATATGTTACTATGTAAACCCATCTGACAGTTCATAGAGTATTGTAGTCCGTAAGCTTAAGCTTCGTTTTTCGATTATCATTAAAGTAATTAATTAATTTATTTATTACAAAATTAAGAAAATTTATTCTATGAAATTAATATATTGTAATCGATATATACTATGAGAAAGTAGCATGTTTTCTTTTTTACTTTCGAAAATTATAAATGAAATTTTAGATGAAGTTGTTGTTGAACTCCATACGAGATGGTTGCAATTTTCAAGATACCAACCTTTGATCCTGGTTATCCTCTTGTTCGAAGATTTGGTCGTGATCTTCTTGTGATAGGCTCAGTTCGCCAAATTGTTGTTCCACCGAGTTCGACATTTCGCACTGATTTGTATTTCTTGAAGAGAACAATCCACCACGACACAATCACCTTTTGAAATAATCGAATGAATCAGAGGCAAACGCACGTTGATAAAACGGTTTCCGGTGTCGACGCGGCCGGGACAGCGGCGATGTAATGGTCGGTGGTCGGATGCGCACACGTGCTCGGTGCTCGTCGTTCTCGTTAAAGGCGGGCGCGGTGTTTATTTTCGTATTACATAATAGTCGGTCGACTCGGCGCGGACTAGGGACGGGCGCGAGGGCACGTGTGCGCCGTGCGTGCGTACGGTTCGCAGCTATCGAGATCGCTACTCGACTGAGTGATGTGACGTGCGTGACTGAGCCGCGGCCGCGCGAACTACGGGCGACGCCGACTCGGCGCGGCGCTCCGTGCATCCATTTTGTGTTTTGTTGGAGAATGCGCGCGCTGGGCGTGGCGGCCCGACTCCCGAGCGCCGCGGCTCCCCGCGACACCCCGCGCCCGGCCGCCGGAGGACGCGGGCGGCTTACGGCGGGCCTAGTGAGGTGCTCGTATCGATCTACTTTCATCGTTTCACTAGCGCATTAAATACCTTCACAAAAAAACCACAAGCGTCTAACGCATCTTACGAAATAATATTGTGCATGCCACTTTTTTTATATTTGTTCTTACGTAACGAGAATTAGCTACTAATATAAATAAACCTGTAAATACTTACGCTAAACGCGCGCTTTACTAAGTGGGACATGATCGTCTCACTAAGTTTACTTTCAAATATTCAATTATAGTGTATTAATAAAAACAAGTATAGACCGATGACATAAGGTATTTACTGTAAAATACTATGTACAACAAATATAATTTCAATACAAATTTATTATGATAGATAATTTTATATATTCAACCTAGAATCGTCAAATTGCCTATCTAGAACCAATATCGGTTTTGTCTTTTTACATGTAAATTTGAAATTTTATTCAAAATGACTAAAGCAGTAGTAGTAAAAAAATCGCATTTTTAGTAATGGTTTCATCGACATTATCAAAGATACTAATGGCCAACCACTAAAACGATAGAGTTCGTGAAGTATATTCGTTAGTGGGTCCGTGCGGCGGCGCCCCGCACCAATGCCTTCCACGGCGCCCGTCCGGGGCCCCCGGAGGGCGGTCGCCAGATACCGCCTACTTCGTCCGGTACAGGCGTCGCCCGCCTCGTGTCCCGCTTCACCTTACAGTGCCCGTGCCACCGGCCGGGGCAAAGCTGCACTTCCAAGGAGAAAACGCCCTACGAGAGAGTCCGCACCCGGGCCCTGCGGCCTGCCTGCAGCCTGCGCCCTCGCTCCCATACGGACACCACCATCGACATCGGGAGACCCGCATAGAAGCACGCGGTAGTGCGCTTCGACTATAAAAATATATTGTAGAACAAACAATAACAAACAAAAATGTAGTTTGATAATAATAGTGCAGGCGGTGGTGCGCAGTGAGCGAGAGCAGCGGAGCGAGTGCGGGCTGCGGCGCGAGCGCGCGTGCTTGCATAGGCCGGCGCCCGGCACCGAGCGCTGCGTCACGCGCCATTCATGACCGCACCGCGCGCGCCGCCTGCCGTCTATGTACCTCTCTCTACTCACTAATATAATATCATATTATATAACCACCGAAACAATAACCGAGTACAACCGAGTTGTTAATAAATATTCATAATTAATTATATTTAATAATATTCAAATAACAACTCAATGCAATCCATGCCAAGGTTCCAAAAAGTAAGAGTCGCGACCTACTGGTGGATTGCAAGCGAATATTGAGTGGGCCCTGTAGAACGGAAATATGTATATTTTATATTACACTTGTAAGTTTTATTGTTTAAACCAGGGTTCATACACAAACAGTCGTTAACGGGTAAAACATACCACATTATTCATAGTTTCCTATGTTAAACACATGGATTTTAAAAGTATTTTTTTTATTGTATCTCATAATTTATAATAAACAGTTAAATTCATAATAAAACATAATATTTATTAATATATACAACAAATACAATAAAAAGATTTAAAAAAAACTTTATTCTTCATATTATTAAAAAGTTTAAAATTAGTATTATTTTCGCTTTGTAAATAGGCAAACTAAAATAAGACCATATAATAAGACACTATACTGATTTAAAAAACTTTTATAGTGAAAAAAAAAATGCAGTAAATGAAGATCAAAAAACTCTAAAGAAATTAGCAGTATTTCTGTTACGATTTAATTATCCTTCACTTTTTGACAACAACTGCTACAATTAGGTGTGGTATGTTGTCGGCACATTTTCTTACAACATATTTTACGACCTGTCTTTGTTTTCCGATCTTTCCTCGAGTCAATATCTTCACATTGAGACATGAATGAATGTGATCGGAACCTCGAGGAACTCAGCATATTGTCTTCGTTGTTCTGTTGTAAGCTCTAAATAAATTTTGTTTTAGTCTTTATGGACTGTGCCAAATAAATACCGTGCAACGTAGACGTTTACTTTTTACCTTTGATAATACTCCCATCTTTAAGAAGTCCATAAAATATTATCATATTATCATCATTAGTCTTTTCCTAATTGTACACGTAATGTTAGAACTTTCTCATCTTACAAAATACAGAGGAATCTCAGGAATGTTATTGTAATCCACTTTCTGCTAATACTGCTCTCTTCGTGATCATCATTTTCTGATGTAATTTTATTGTGACGATCGTCTTGTTGTAAAATCTATTTTAACTCAAATTGAGAAATTCATGGGATTGAAGTCATAAAACAAAAAAATATAAATCAAACAGTCGTTACATAAACAGCCACTACCGGGTAATATTCACACATTCTTAGTTAACATGTCCACTGCGTCCAAGGACGTGGTGCCAACTGTCAGCCTCTTGGGGAATAAGTCTCTTGTTTCTATAAGCAGAAAGGTAAAGCTGCAAGTCTCTAAATTACGTAGAAATCTAATAGATAGAAATATTTTTGTTACCTCCGTGATATTTTTTTACCCGGTCGCTACCGGGTACGAACGCCGGGTTAAAACTAAGTGAAGCCAAAGTCAAACGTATTGTCTGCAATTTCAGACTATTCTTGGTGAGTCGAAAAAGTTCGACTTGTTGAATTGGATTTTTAACCCATCAAGATCACTTCCGACCGTTATACCAAAAATATAGAAGATATGAAGTCTTCATCTTACCAAGGACAACACTAAATATTCGAAGTTAACTGCCAACCTTCACTAGTTGAAGAGATATTATATGAAGAAAACAAAAGAAGATCCCAACAAAAGCCAATTATCTTTCAGACAATAAAATTAAATAATAAGATTTTTTTAAAATATATATATTTTTATTATTAATATAAATATGGAAATATATGTATGTAAGTCTAGCTCTAAATAATGTCTAAGGGAAAAATATATTAAAACAAATGTATACGATGACAAAAGGTATGGTATAAGTTTGTAGTGTAAGAAAAAAAAACAATGTATTATTTATCCATTTATTAAAGTTTCCATCGGATGATAGATGATCCATATAAAATGTTTTAATAGAATAACGTCACTGCTCAAAAACGATATAGTTTTTGTTTACCATACATAAGGCAGTTAAGTCTTCAGAGTAATTATACATAACTTATGAATATACTTATTTGTATTTCTATAAAATTATTACAACTAGTTAAAATCATAAATTAATAAAATGTTTTTTCTCAATATGTGGTATAATCTGTGAAAAGCGGGACTATGTTAATTTTTGGTCTAAGAATCGGGAACTCCCGCCAAAATCGGGCCGTTTGGTAACGCTGATATGACTTTCTGATATGGTTATGGTGATATAATATAATTAATAATTTTTAAATTAAATACCATAATAAATTGGACATATCACAAATTCACTATGATTAATAAAGGTAACTGGTTGACTTCAAAATTGTAGTGGCGAAACATTTTCTGTTTCATCCTCCCAATTATCTTTAAATTTTGTTTGTCAGTAGTCCGTGGTCACGGGTAGATTACTTAAATAATAAAAACGTGTAAAATTAAACAAAAGCGCGAGTAAACCGGTTTTAGAGTTTCATTCAAAATATGTAAAAATCCCAATAATCAAAAAAAAAATTATCGATTAATGATTATTACAATAATCTAATTGTTCAACAAAAATATTTAATTTGGCAAAATATTTAGCAGTTATAATTAGTGAAATCACGTCACACTACAAGATTTGTATTTAAAAATACATACTGCCTTCCACGACAGGTAGACTGTATCGAATTCGATATTTCAGAAGTTCAAAAAGTATCCTAAATTAATGTATATTTATAGCATAAAATAGGCATATTATTATTTATAGGTCATATAAACAAAATAATATAAATCACTTTTGATAGTGAATTTGCGAAACGAAAAATTAGTGAAACAACCACATTAGATATTTATGCTAAAAGTATGTTTTTGTAAGCAATTGTACATATATCTTAAACTCTATCGTATTAGTTTAAAAAAAATGGTTATTTTGATATTATTTTTTTATAATTGAGAAAGAAAAAAATCCTTTATAACGACGAAATTGCTTGTGTTACAAACGGCTTGGTCACAATTTTAGTTTGCAGAGCTGGCGCTTGCAAAGAGTCCTTGTCAAAGCTACAAACGTTAGATGATATTCGTTGACAATGAGAACCCCTGTAAGTAAGTATTATGAAATAATTGTCGATCTGGTTTTAAGAAGGATGTTTTTATTTGTTTGATAATCCCTTTTGAAGGGTTAGAAATATTATTAACATCCAACCAACTGTTAAACTTGAATTAGACCAACGATTTACGACGCCATTTATATTTACAAATGATTGATAAAAAAAAATGTAGCGAATATATTATTAATTATAACATGGGGGGAGAATTCCTTAAGATTTAACAAAAATGTCTAAACGGAAAGATAAAAAATATAGTGTGATGAGTGATGGCGATCAGTGCTGGTGCGAAAGGGCGCGGATGTTGTCGGCGATGGGCGGGGTGCATCAGGGTGCATGCGTCAAAGCGCTGCACCCGACGCCCTGGCGGCCAATGGCGCGCCGCCCCACCCGCCCGCACGCGCACCGCGACGCACAGCCTACCCCGCCTCAAACATCATCACGTCACTCCGTCATCTAATTGTATCTAATGTACAATATTATACAGTACAATACACGGCTGTTGTATATTTTACAAGAAAAGTGTGCTATTATTTAACAATAAAACATTTTTATATGAAGCATTTATATTTTATTCGCGTATTTCCTATAACTAAACGGATAGGCAAAGTATATATTAGGCTGTGGAGTGTCTTTGTTCTCCATTAACACATTATATCAAACTGTTAAAAATATAAACATTATTCGATGTGATCTCCATTTGCTGCAATTTAGTCCTCTAAATGTTGAGGCCAGTTATCAATAACAGCACTTTCTCTATGGGAGAATTCTTTATTGCCAATCGTATGAATTGGTTCAGAGACTCCCAAACTATCGTGGCGTTTATAGCAAGCTTTACTCTCTAGAACTGACCAGAATTAGATAACGACCAGTTTTCAGCTCTTATGAAGTCCGGAACGTTCGTTTCTAACCAACATTACATTTAACATGGATGTTGTTTAATGACCCTTCTCAGAGTCTTGCTGAAAGGATTCTTGGTTATTGAACATGGTGTTATTAAGGAACTTAACATTCTCAAGAATGGTATCTTGATACACTGTTGTCGATGTTTTCATATTTTTTCACAAAAATATGGCTCAGTCACTTCTTCATATCTATCGCCCCCAATACATCACTAATGTTATACAATGTACTCTGTTGACTAATTGGGAAGCTTCTTTAGAGATACTTTAGAGATAATATAAATACGGTTATTTTGTTTCTTAAAATATTGCTCAATTGTAAAAATTATCCGTAAACAAAAGTTTTTCGTAACCTCATTTTGCGTATCGCTTAAGCTATTGTTTTGATTTTATCACCCTAACCTTTTCTTAAATTATCAGTTAAGAAATGATCACAGTCTCTCTTATGCTGTAAGTCTTAAGTCGTCTTCTAAAATACGCGACATGGGTCTAGGTGCCATTTTCATCGCCCGAGACTAAATCTTTTGTTTTCGGCCAGGATTTCTTCGAATACTTTCCCTTACTTCTTTGAACATCTTTTTCATACGAACACTACATGGACGTCCAGATCTTTTTCTGTCACAAATAGCGGAAATTTCATTATACCAATCAATAGCCCGGTACGCGCGTAAATTTGACTAATACCAAGCGTATAAAGAATATTAAAAAAATAATTTGGCTCCAGTCCCACTTTATGCAATTCAATCGCAGGGATTCGGTTCTCTTTATCACTTCACTGCATTTTAATATCACAAAAGTCAATCAAATTGTTAGGTATCGCGACGATTAAATCGGCGCTATCATTTATACCAGTTTGGGCAAAAAAGTGATTAAAATTATATTGTATATATTTTTATACTTAAATTATAACGTACGTACCCAACCCCTTATCATAATTTAAGAAGTTAACTTACTTATCACTTAACTGGGCAGCGTTAAAGGATGAGTGATTTGGAAGAAAATCTAGTTGAACTGCGTCGTATAATAGTAAAAGCGATAGGAGTAGGTCAAACTTTAACGTTTAAACTTTTACGACCGGTTTCACCACTGGCTAATAATATATCTGATAGCATTTTCAATAGAAATCTAATAAGATAAACTATATTTTTTGGTTCCACAGATTTCGGATAGAAATATTTAATCGACGAAGTCATAAGAGTTAAAAAAAATAGCGAAAATACTTTTATTTTTAGAGCATTATTGATTGCAGTCGAAGGTGTCACCAAAATAATATTATTAATATGCGATCTCGTAAGAATATAATAAATTAAGCCGAGACCTCATAGTTTCGAACAACTCAAAGTAATGATTTTTATTTTAATTTTGGAGCAAATACTAAATATCAACAGACTTCAAATACCCCGGTATAATATTTGACACATGCGGTTCGTTTTCACAAACACATTTGGAATTGGCTAAGTGATTATGGCTCAGTGCATAATCATATATATACATAACATTAAATTAATTATTAAATTTTAATATGTAACAAATCAAACGTATCGTTACCTACTAATCATTTTTTTAATGATAATATTATACTTAAAAATATAAGAAAACATTTTTTTTTATTTTCAAGTAAAATTTCATTACTTGGATTATTTTAAATAGAAAAGATTTCTGATAATTAAATTTTTAAAAATTACTTTCAAATGACTATAAATTACGTAGTAGTAACGAAGCGTAAAAAATATCTTCTTTGCTTTGTTGTCGTCGCCACCTATTAAGATAATTGTCATCCAGATCATTGAAAAGAGTATGATGGTGAAATAGAAAAAAATATCACTAGCCTCTGTCTGATAGGTAGCTTTAGATATCAGATACCTAACCATCTGAAACTTTATTCGTAACCGGTGAAACTGGCGTCTGGCGTCCCTTACATAACCAAGATTAAGGCATCAATAAATCAACACACACTTTTATGTTTATAAAGTGGCATATACGTTGCGATTATTATACGCTTCAATTGGTTCTCTAGTAGGTAATATCAAATACTTTAATTTTTTTCGGACGTATTATAAGATATAAAATTAAATTAAGAATAGTATAATATGTATAATTTATCTATATCTATAAATTTTATTCTTTTTGTCTATACTGTTTCAAATAATAGTATACCTAGTTGATATTTAGTTTTACATCAAACATTTCCGATCTTTGATTTATTATATATAGTGCTAAAGTTTTTCTTAGGTTCACATTTTAAATTTCTGCTAATTGAAGCTACGTTAAGAAAGCTACGTAAAGAAAACCTAGTCTCAGAATATTGTGTTCTCTCCGGAGTCCCCTCCCGTTTCCGCTGAATTAGTGACTGTTGACTGTTTTGTGACATAACTCAGTGCTGCGCTTTGTCATACCAGAACATTTAAATATAGTAATAATAATTAAATATTTAATTCGCGTTTTTGAACTATAAATTCATTCTTTTATACCACAAACTCGCCGTCTTACTTATAGGGCAAAAATCCTTTTGAAGTCGGTTAAATAGTAATCTTTATATTACAGTTACTATTGTAAAATTGAGTCAATTGTAAAAAAATCACATCATAAAGATTATTCATTACATGTCACCCTACATGGAAATGCATTAATGAAAAAAAATCAGACAAGCGCGATTCAGGCTCGCCCACCGAGGGTTCCGTTCATAAATTGGAGGCCTCGAGCTTTTTTTGAAATTAAATCTTAGCTTAGCCAGAGTCCTTTCATCTGATACCTCACTTCAACTACGAGTTTTAAAAACAAATTTTGCCATCATTTTAAGGCATTTTTTTTATTTCTTCCTTATTTTATTAATAGGTACAGAACCCTAATAAGCGAATGAGCTTTTGAAGAAATATGTGAAACTGATAAATTTACCCGGTATAAAAGTAAATAACTTAATAAATTAATTACAATGTGGTTTAATTAAATAATTCTGATATATTTTTATAATTTTTAAACCCATTTTTAAATTGATTGTTTGTTAAATTGTTGAAATTACAAATTTTGTTCACTTGAATGCACTTGAGATGTAAATATGTGAATTTGTTTTGTAAAAGATTGAATTTAAAGTTTGAAAAAAGATTTGATGCATCACAGTATGAATTTAGAGTTCAAACCTATGTATTTATTACATTTAAATTATTTAAAATAAAATAATAAGACGTGTGTATATATATATATATATATTTGTTCTAAATAATTATCTTTGGGTGGCGGAAATTTGTAAAAATCTCCCAACAGACATGCTATTAACATAAATAAGTTGTAAGAAGCGTATAATAATTTCGACGTAGCTCGATGAGAACGTATGGCTTAGTTGGTCAGAGTGTTTGGACGGATTCTAAAGAGGCGCGGTTTCAAATTCCGCTACGTTTAATTTTTTTATATTTAATTTGTTATATTTAATTTTTATTTTATTAATAAGCATTATTCTTTCTATGTGCGGAATAACACTTAAAAAAATGTTAAAAATTACTTCAATTATTCATCAGCAAAAACTGTCTACTCAACTCAAGTAACTTACATTTGTTTTATGTTTTTTATATATTTTTAAAGATATTTTTAACTTCTCAATCGAAAATCGTATGTACTAAAAATATTAAAAAAATTCTAGATTTATATTCTATAATTTCATCATAAATTCATTTCATCTCCCAAATATATTTTTCGTTATTATATTCAATATGTAGATGGATTTATAAACTTTGTTATTATAGATAATTTTACTTAAGTTGGTATCAGTTGATACATACACAATAATTAGTAATAAATAATCGTGACGACTTGACGAGCACGCGCAGCTTCCGGTTTAGTATTAGATCGTGAGGACGCGCGCAGTATAACCGCTGTCCGGGTTGCGGAGAGGGGACACTTGGTGTCAACGAACCGACGGAGGAAACGTTCGTCTAGACCGCGGACACTTACTTCAATTAATTCAGAAAGATTGGGAACAAAGTTCTGTGGCCTACAAACTGTCCGCAAAAACAGAAAAGAAATACCATATCCACGAGGCCTTTAGTGCACAAATGAGTTTTTATTTGGAAAATTAAACCTCATTTAAAATAAATATATTTTAATACTCTTATTTTCGGTTATAATCCAATTATCATATTATCCTTATTGAACGTAGGTTTGTCATATAACACTTGACAACGATGATGGCGCCTGTGTGACGTGCGGAGAGGTGTAATAATGTTGCGACACGAGAAGCGGCGCAGTTACAATAAATGACATCGTTCACGATATGACCCGGACGACTCCAATGTCCGCCTATCAGTCAGTGCAGTATTGTGTAGTCTGGAGCGATGCTCTTGTGTTGTGACTACTAGCTAAACAGCTTTACGTACTGCCAACGTATTACGTACTAAATGTTCGTTTTTATTGATTCATTGATTAATTTAGCTGTGATAACCGTGATTGGCCGTTGACTTGTGAATTTGAATCCAGTTAGTCACATTACCGAAACCTTTAGCAGGTTGCCAAACTTACATACATATAAATACGTATTCATAAATTATGATGCCTTTCTGCTGTCGCGTTATATAGCTGTCCCATCATCCGACATGTCTTTTCCTATAAATGATTGAGATAATAACAATTAATTGCATCCATATTTCACCTTTATTCTCAGCCAGCCAAATCAGCCAGGTGATTAAGATTTGCCGATGAGTTCGACATATGTGAGCAAACTGTTTATTAGACCGACCGACATTACCGTAGATAGTTTTAAGCTTTTAACAGTAAATATATGTAGCTATGTATTCTTACATATAAATCGGTCATTTTACATTCTACGTTAGAGTAATAAATAAGTAAATCGGTCATATTAAACGTTCCATCTTGGCCGCGTGTCCATCGGACGCTTAAGGGCGAGACGGCTTTTTGTTATGGTTATAATTAAAATTCACATAATAAGGGGACGGAGGGGCTGGAGAGATGCAAGACGCTTCGCAGAGAAAGTGCATATAGCGAAGTGTGCAATATCGTAGCAAGGGGCGAGCGCGCGTGCCCGAGTCACGTGCGGTTGCACTCGCCACCTCACCTTTTCCTTTTTATAGACTCGCCTGTCTTTTTGTGTATTTGTAAGTCAACCACCTCGTATTCCAACTTTACGCATTACCTGATTGTACTAACAGATTTTATCCTCGTTTTTAACACCAAGGACGCATCTTGTGACAATGATGACGTATATAATTATTTCAGTAAATATGCATACGTTTTGTATGAAATAAACTACAATTATAGTTATATTATTATAGTCTGTAATTTTATTATCTGTAATATGAATCCATCCATCATCCATCCATTTTACGCATGTTTTTTTTGCGTTTTTAATTGGGTGCTTTAATGGACCGCGACCTGAATATTTGATGTTAATTAGTATCTAATCAGCTTGATACCTCCACGCGATCTTTACTTAAATGGTCTTGACAGACGGACAACAAAGTGATATTATAATGTTCCTGTTTTTTTCCTTTATCAGAAAACCTTTATAAAAAACCGGTAAAATGCGGATCGAACTTGCATACCGAGGGTTCCGTACCAATTTCTGCATGGTTTAATTTTGCATCGGAATATACACACCAGGCCCTTTCGTCTGATATCTCACTTGAACTAGTGGCTTGAATACCAATTTTTGTCCCTTTTAAGACTAATTGTTTTAAGATTTCATCACAAATGCATATTTTTTTGATTTTTACTTGAACTAGTTAGTACTAGTTACAGTCTACAGGTAGTCCTGTAGATGACAGCTGCCATATTTCAAAATCATCGGTAAGGTAAGATCAACCCGAAGATACCCTATTAATTTTTATTTCCTTTATAGGGTAGAAATGTTTTCGTTTTTTTGCGACATTAATGGTCATATCTTGTTGTTTTTTAAAAGTAAAAATACAGACAGACGGACGGACAGACAAATTGATGTTATAAGGATTCCCCTTTTTCCCTTACGGAATCCTAGGAATACTCAAGTGTTTTTTGATCACGAAGACGTCATTTATTCGAACACACAAGGCTAGGATTCAAAAAGACTTTTAAAGAATAAAAAAAAGACGTTAGAAACAAGATTTTTTTTGTAATTGTTAATTAAATAAATTTCACGTATATTCTATTCACGAAGGCACAAGATAAAAGATAAACACGTCAAAAAAAGGTTGTTTATATGTCACGGTTGATAAAGGAGTATAGGCGTTATATGTTACTATATTATTTTAAAAAATATTTATATATGGATTTATGGAAGTAATATACTAAGTGAATGAAAGACAGCATTGTAAATAATATTATCTTATTATAGAAAAAAAAGTTACAAATATTAAATTATTTTTTACACTATCCAATCCAATCCAATTAACAAATTCTGAAATACAGTTATGGCAAGGTAAAATATAAGAAAAACATATATCACGTTTGAATATCGTCGGTTGAATTACATTCATTTGTACTATAATAGAAAGAAGAAGCTATACATTTTTTTATTATAAACTCTGTGTTCAGTGACAAAAAACTAGTTTTATTATTCTGTCTGTAATTAGGATCAAGTTATAAGTATTCATTAATAAAATTACAATTTAAATTTGTGTATATCAACGAAGTTATTTTTATAATTATATTTTCAAATTTTATAAAATTGTATATCTATTTCTCAAAAAGTTATCTTAAATAAGTAAATTATCTTAAAAGACACGAATACGAAAAAAAAGGCTCGTATAATAGATAATATTGTGGACCGTTTCGTCATTAGAATACATATATTTATTAGTTTTATTATCCTTATAGTTAAGTACCTCTTAGTAATTTGTGTATAAATAAATTAAATAAAAAAAATACGTAAAAGTTTGAGAAAAGTTTGAATTTTTTTATAGCACACAGCAGACAAAGAGAACCTATTGTCAAACATTCTGAGTTTACATTACATTGCGTGTTGACCTGATCATTGGTGATTGAACCCACACGTTTAAAACGATCACACATTGTTCCACTGCACCAGGATTACCAGACTGTACAGTTATATATACTATAAAGTACTTTGTGTTTACAACACACTGATGATCATCAGCAGGTAATTAATATTCTGAGCCAAAGTAGAGAAAAATATTTCTAGTTAGTAAAACTGAATAATAACAATAAGTTCAATCTGAATATATGCACTAGATAAGATGGTGCCAACGACCTCTGCGGGCGCAACAGTTCGCCGGGACGAGAGACGCGCGCACAGCTGCGCAATTCCCGCAAAACATCCACGCCCTACGCTCCTCTAACCATCGATAACTCGAAATCTACTTAAAATAACATACCCTTTTTACATTTTTGTTATTTACGTAGAGAACTTAATATTAACATATTTATTCAGAAAACCTATGTTCTAACAACAATAGAGAAATTACAAAAAATAATAAAAACCGGTCAGGTGCGAGTCGGTCTCGCCCACTGGGGGCTCCGTTCCAATTTCAGGAATCTATTGTCTACGGCCAATCAAATATTGCCAACCTATAAAAGTTGACAAACAAGTGTGTTCTCGTTTTATACGAAATTAACTATAAATATAAGTTTGTAATTACGTTTAATTACGTTTTTGTATGTGTGACTGTAAAACCGTCTGGTTGTGGGTTCGATCCCCACTCGAGGAAATGAAATGAAATATTTACTTAATATATTTCCATTTGTTCGCTCTAGTGTCGAGGCTAAGCGCGGCGTTGAGTTCTGCCACTCTCCAGAATTCGGCAGAGAGGTGTGAACGGTGTGTCTTAACACTAGGTTGCCTCTGCTTACCCTGCTGTGTGCGGGATATAGCGTGAAGCTGATTTGATTATTTTTTTCTTTGAAAAACGTAAAATTTACACTTTTTAGATTTTATTCTTCTTTTGTATTTGTAATTTCTAATTTCATGACAAATTAAATAACTATAGGTCCATGAGAAGTAACATATAGATTTTAATTACGCGGCGAATTTTATACAAAATGCAGCAAAAACGATGATGTCTTTTGATTTCGTTGACTACTGCTTAATTTGAAATCTGGTTAAGAAAACAGGTTCAGGTACAGATTATAATTAAAACAAAACACTCGACTGCATAAAAATTACGAAGCAGAAAAATCCCAAAACGTTATTAAGATTGATAAGCAAGGTAGGAACTTAAGGGAATAATAACATTGATTGATAGAGATCGACTGGTGAAATAATTTTGGAAACAAAAATATATATATGACGTATACAAAACTACATAATTCTATAGGTTGTAATTTAATATATATATATATATATATATATATATATATATATATATATATAT
>DWAN01001094.1:0-19110 GCA_018230445.1 Heliconius hewitsoni
CTGTGCGTGCGTCTTACCTCAGTCAGTCAGAACAAGTTCTTTTATATATATAGATAGATTATAAAATTTCAGAGTCATTTTGAATATTTTTGAGATTCTCGTAGCGCAGCCACACACTATTGTTCTGTTAACGCGACTGCTGTGGGTCCAATTATTACTAGTAGGAATGATTTATTTTCATTTTCTGACTCTGATATCAAGGCAAAGCGTGGCGTGGCGTTCAGCCGCTAAACAGACAATGTCGATGTCGAAAATATTTAGGAAAGTGGAAAACGTAATGTCTAAACACTAGGTTTCCTCTGCCTACATCTTAAATGCGGGAAACTTTTGTTAAACTAACAAAAAAACGTTATATATATAGATTCAATAAAGCTTCCCAGTAGAATCCCATTCATTAAATGTTTTTTTCAACTTGGCTTTTATGTGAAGGACAGTTAAATAAAACAAAAGTTACAAGAGGGTAATTAAATATATAGAACTTCTGTTACCTATACTTATAATAATAATAATTCGTAAAACTAGCGAATACAATACTGGACAAAAATATTTTAAACCATATATTATAATCTTTGTGGGGTTACAATATCTTCTAGGAATTGGGCAAAACAGCGCATCGCTTGCAAGAGAGCGGCTAGCAGTATGGACAGGGACAGACTCACCAGCTTTTGACTCTCAGATTTAACGATTTCGTTGTTAACAGGAACTAAACAATTGCTCGAATCACTAACAGTGGTATTGACATAGGCATTTGTACCAACTTCGCACTCGACAGAATCACTATCACTGTCACTCTCGTAAATATTTATCACAATGAAATTAGAATCTATCACATCATGTTCCTCCGTCACTTTCGCATTAACATTAGAACAACTTGGAATTTCATTCCAAAGCACAGCACTTTGATTATTATTTGTTAGGCACTTCTCATTATTGGCTACATTACTATCACTAACTTGCTTGTAAACGTATCTCATGGATTCATCATTTTCTCCGGACGACATTCCACTATCGTTATCTAATATACTTTTTAATGGAGATATATGATTGGAACTGTTTTCATTATAACTAGATTTTGTTTTGTCGAAGCTTCCGTAGCTTGCGTGTACCGTGCCTTTGGAAGGCACGGCCTCGGGTCAGGAGATCTTGCCGCAAGCGATGTTTCCAGTTATAACTATAGTGTTCGATATAAGCTCCTGATTCAATATACTATCGACGTCGGCAAGTGACGCGTTGCTCAAAGAACAAGCGTCGTCGAGTAATAATTCGGAACGCAAGCCCTGAAAAATAAAATGCTTATTCAAAAATTCTAAAATGGAGTCGGTAAATAGCTATTTTTTACCGAAATAAAGATATAAATAACTCTTGCCCTATAAATTAAAAACAAGTCACATGACAAAACACTAACTTATCACAAAAAATAATATTAATAAAATAGTAACTTCGTAAAAATGTACAATTCTGTAAGTATGTTCATGTATAACTAAAATATTATCAAATTACATTAAGACTTAAATTGAAATAGACACATTAATTAAAATGTAAACCTTTTCAGGTCATCTATAAAAATATAAATATAATATAATTGTAAATAGACAAGCATAAAATAGTGTTGATGTAACTTGATGGCTTAGGCGTCAGAGAGGGTGGCCGGTTTCCAAAAGGCACGAGTCCCACTACGTTAAATAAAAAAAAAATTATACGTTTTCTAAAATAAATATCCAATCTCAATGTCTATTTAAGAAAGGTTAAAATAGATTGGAATGGTCTTGAAAAGCATTTAGAAAACCCAAACGCAATGCATTGCGCCGGCTCGTTGAACAATTGTTGCAATCATTTCAGAATCATGTCGCTATCTCCCAATCTACTGCTACAACAAAGACGTGCCGACTACCGTTACATAAAACTGTAAAAACCTTTTTACATCACACACTTAAACTCAATTACTACTTATTCATTGACCAATATGAAAAAAAAATGTCACGAACACACAGACGTTTCTATTTATTTGGTACAAATAAACAAGTCAGTCAGTAGTGGTGTCTGTAAATGCGACTGGTTGTGGGTTCACTCGAGGAAATGAATTATCTATTTAAATGTATATTTTTATTTCTTCGTACGCTCTGATATCGAGACAAAGCGTGGCGTTGAGTTTCGCCACTCAACACGCAATGCCTCCAAAATTCGGCGGAAATTGTGGAACGGAGTGTATTATCAGGGACACAGCGTGAAGCTGATGTCATTGTTATTTTTTATATATAAATCATCTATCATTGGAAAAATTCACAATATGACAAATAATTTGTAATTTTTCCTTTAATATTTCTAATAAAAAAATAATAGGAAAGCTACTATAAAAAGGTGTAATTTGATCAATAAATGAATTAGATACCTCAGAAAAATATTCGTAATCCTTTTCAAATGATAATATAAATATACAGAATACTCCCGTAAGGATATAGCTACAAAGGGAACTGACGACATGACACACGTAGGCGCCTCTCGAGCCATCTGAAAAAAAAAGAAAATAACTATGAGTGGGGCCGTCGTGACGCAGCGACACAGCGTGTGAATGGGTTCGATTCCTACTCGAAGGAATGAGCTATTATCATTTCATCGCTCTGGTAACAAAGACAAAACGCCGCGTTGAGTGCCGCCACTTAACAGGCAATGTCTCCAAAATCGGGCGGTATGTGGGGAACGGAATGTCTTAGCACTAGATTCTCTCTTACTCTGCTATATGCGGGATACAACGTAAAACTAAAAAGAAACCATAATGACGTAATACAAAATAAATGGGCTATTATATTAACGTTTTTGTTATTCAATGCCTTGATCTGGCTTAATAATATCTACTATACTATACTAGTCATCGGGCCTCGATTTCCTAGATTTAATAATATTTTATTTACATTTAACCTCGTTTGCGTAGACCCTAAAATTCAGATCAATCTCAAAGTTGACAGCGGTTCTTCGGAGCGGAGCTTCATACCAATTTCAGAATTTTACTCCGTGCGTTGTAAGTTAATCGTAGTAATCACTTAGTAATGAAAGAGTTTTATATACACAGATAAAAAGATACAATGTAAAGTAATAAATTGTATGTATTACGTTTTCTTGAGAATAAATAATAGAAAAACCAAATTAAAAATATGATACTCCATATAATTCGCTAGTAATTCTATAGCAAAGTAGCAGACAGACAAAAATAAATACTTATTATTATATAGTTAGGTAACCGTAATGATTGTGAAAGGAAAGTTGTAAGAATATTACCTTCAGGCAAAAATGAAGACACTGTGCCAAATATCGCCATCACAACTAGAATGGGGAAGCTCACGTTTGCAAGGCATTGTCTAACTATCGTTAATCTTTTGTCATAGAACAGTGTGCAGATATATGTGGTTATGATGCACTGAAACAAAAAGGAGAGTTACATACGTTAAGATACTACATAGTGACAATATAAACATGTTTTGTATGTATAAAAACAAACAATAGAAAATTTATATCGGAAAAAATATAAACAGCAATAATATATTATTAAATCACACATACTATAAATACTTTAGATTAGTAAAGAAATCATTGATTTTTTTTTAAGAATCGTCCATTTTTATTATTAAACAATACTAAAAGTTATATTGAGTTTACTACTAGTTTATGTACTTTTGATATATTCTTTTTTGTATTTAATTGCACATAATTTGGACATAAACTACAATTAAACCATTCTATATCCCTAATTTTTTTAGCTTCATTTTGTATCCTGTCCATAGCAGTGTAGGCGGAGGGTATCTGGGAACCTGGCTCTAGTGTTCAGACACTCCATTCACATTAAGACACTTGTGTTCCCCACTTTTTGCCGAAATCTGTCATTGCCATTGTATATTTAATTTTTATTATAATGAGAAAGCATATTAAGGTTATTGTGGCGTAGCATCTGACTGTAAACTCTATCATCGCTTAAATCTTCACTCAGGCGAATAGATTAATAATTTACATTTTCTTGCTCTGGTCATGCAAGGGATGATGGCATTGATCTCCGCCATTTGCCACCCAAAATGTCAGAATCAGGTGGAAAGTGGAGAACGCACTTCGTTCGTTCTTCTTGACTCCTTAGGCCCACCCTGCTATATAGGATAAATCATGTAGCTTAATGGAAAATATATTATTATGGTCCTATAGTATGTGTCATATAGAGACATATAGTCTTTCTCTCCTCTGAATTTCGAAACTTATTAATATTAGTTACCTGAACCCACATGTACAAAGTTCCAAACCCACATATAAATATATTTAGTGCTCGCAGGCATTGTTCGTCTACCTGGAAAAAAAACGTTAATTGTAGTATATGTCTAGTAGAGGTAAATCTCTTTACTAAGTTATACACTGAATTGCAAAATATGTAAAAGATCAAATTTATATATATCTTCTTATATCACTTCCGCTTATAGAAAAAGTTAAGACGAACTCCGAACCAGAGGCTAGCTAAAGCCTAGCATAGACGGTATCCTTTATCATCCTTATATGCTTATTAATGTATACATATACGTAACTAGCGACTCACTCCCGGCTTTGCCTTCATACTATCTATAATACTTTTATTATACTGCATTTGCCAACAGATTGATATATTGACATTCAATCATGAATAACTTGAGAGGCTGCTTGAGAGGACGTCATCAGCGGCTAAGTGCGCCCCCGCGCGAGTCGAACTTAGGCGTGAGGCCGTAAACAGAACGTTCAATTATTTTAATTTTATATTTTCTCGAAAAGTATACGTCCACGTTATATACTATAAAAGCCGAATATTATCTTCCCAGAATTTCCTTGATGATGGCATAATTGGCAATCGTAAGTTTTAATATCCATGTCAAATAAAAATTGGCGAAATGTCACCTTGCAATTTTCAATTAGCGGACCGCGGCCTTTTAATTAGAACTAGTAAAATTAAATATTTTTGTCATATAATGTATTTACCTATATTTAACAATTTTTGTAGCGCACGCGCTTAAAGAAATTCGATGGCGTTCATTATTATTTCGTTAAGGCTTACATCGTAATGTGTTAGCTTATAGTAGCTTAATCTTAGCGTTTAAACAAACAAACAAACTTTTCCGTATTATTATATTAGCACAGATTAATCCATAAATTGTTATATGTTTTAAATAATATGGGTAATCTACCTAAGGTTACATGTTTTTTCTAATACTCTCTTCAATACTTTATATTTTTTTTCCTTTTGTATTTTTTGTGCAATAGTATTAGAATGATTGATTATGTTATAAAATGATCCATAATTTTAATTACGTTTTTTTAGATTTTTATAATCGTTAACAAATAAATATTATTTATAATAATAAAGATTTGAAGTCGGTACTTTATATTGGATTTTATCATTAAATATTAATTGCTTTAATTTCAGAATATGTATGCAAAAAACAGTACGATTTCATTTAATTTACATTTAAGAAACATAATTTTTCAATTTAAATCCAATGTTCTACGTAATAAGTAACCGAAAAGAGAAGGCCGTTTCAAGGTGAAGTGTCATGCTCGAGTTGGTTTCGTTCGCTGACGCGCTTAATATAAGGCGGTATGAAATATGAAAAAAAAATACAATATATCAAAATAATATTAATTTATCATTTATGCAATAGCTTCAAAAAAAATGTATCTAAAATGTCTAAGTGTGAATGAAATCTTCATTTGAACAAAGAATACTTCAATAGCAATCTATATATTTATGAAATAAGATATTATTCAAGATATACAACATTTTTTTCTTGATTAATCTATCTAAAATTGATATGCCTAAAAAATATTTAATATTAAAATCAATTTTGTTCAATACTACACAAAGAATAGCATGTGGCAAGTAGAGTGCTAAAAAGTGCCCGAGGTTCGCTCTAGGTCTCAAGAGTAAGCTTAAGAGTCCCAATTGAACATTAACTAAAACCTCATCTCTCTATCTCAACAAACCTTAACTTATAGTACTACTGTCGCCTTTGTACTACGTTTTCAATATGAACCAATAATAATTCCAAACAAGACCTTTTAAAATATTACAGAGATTATAAATATTCCTAGTCTATTTATTTAGAAGTATGAGGTACTATAAAATTATGATGTTTATACATATATTTGTTTATAGAACTGTAAGTTCTAACTGTACATGCAACATGTTCTTTTTACCATCTGATTGTTAATAATTATTAATGTTGTTATTAATTATAGACTATAAAATCACAAGTAAAGTGGTTAGTTGCAATAGCTATTAACCTAAATAGCATAACATATGTAAGAAGCAATGTGAAAGTATAAATTATTCAATGTCATAATTTGCTACATGTAATAGTTCTATCCAATATTTAAGTATTAAGTTAGATTTTAATGAATAAATATAAATGAATGACTCATGCCAAAAGTTACATAGATATGAAACATGCACCAATTATTAATGTCTACGGTCTACCCCTTAACAGGTCATATCAATTACTGTTAAGCCGTTGAGGCCCTCGTTTTGTCATGTCTGATCGCAAATGAAGCAGTGGTAAACTCTATTCCCACTGGAGTGATTTCTTTTCCACCACCATTCAACACGCAATGTTCCGAAAATTGGGTGGGAAGTCAGAAACAGTTTATATTACAGACTTATGTTACATTGTATTCCCCCAGCCTACCTTTTTTAAAAAAAAAAATACTGTACACAGATGATAAATTGTGAGGTTACAAGTTTTCATCCAAGTCTTTAAATAACAAATGAACCATACACAAAATATTTTATATAAAATATTTGTTAATTTTAAATTTATTTAGCAACAGAAATAACAGTAATCATCATTTTTTAAAAAAAAAGGAAACATTAACAAGTTTAATTTAACAAATACCTTATATTAATATTAAATAACACGACTAGTCTTAAAATTTTTAATATTCTAAAGACAAATTTATGTTTCTCTAAGGTGTTGTCTCCATGCATCTGAACAGAATTGGAGGCCAGTGCTGTGTTATAACACATCAGACTTTGTATTTTTAAGTGCTGAGAGTTTTAAGTATAACTCTAATTGTGTTGGTATAATATATTATCAAAAAGCATCAGAACACAACATATTATTGTGAAAATTAATTATTGTGTTACAACACAACACAACACTGGTAGGGAATGCTTCCTTGTTCATTTATTACGTGTGTTATTTATAAATGTGTGCAATAAAAAAAAATGAACACAGCTAGCCAATCTTATGTTTACTATCCTTACCTTAAATAGAAATAAAAAGTAGTAGACAAGGAAACCCAATGACAAGAATGAGGCTGAGAAACAAGATATCCTATTGGCAAAGGAAGTCACATTTGGATTTTGAGTTAATGATCCTAGTATGTGAATTTGCTGGTATCTGTCATATATGATTTTGCCAGCTGAAAAAATTTTTGGTTAACACAAATACACATAAAATTGTTGAAAATAATTTAAGAAGGCAGTAATTATTCATAATTATAATAAAATATATTTTGTATATTCCATATTCCCGTATCTTCTTGTCTAAGAACATTTTTATTACTATCTTAATCACAAGCTTGATAATATAATCAAAATAAAAGGTTTTATTAATACATTTTTTTTATATCATGGTTATATAAAATATAATATCATGTATGCATAGTCATTTATGATATATTTTAGTCCCCTAATGTAGCATGTAAAATGATTTGTTAATATAATGATAAATATCACAGCATGACAAATAGATGAATGAAACTATGAGTTGTAGTAATAATATTCTTCCAAAATTGTAAAGATATGAATATGAAACAATTAATGTTAATAAATATAAATAGCTTAGTATTTTATATCATGAATGAAAATTTAATATTCGTTTCTCTCACCTAAAGCACCACTCCCAATATACATAAAGGCCAGGCCGGTATCAAAAAAGTTTACTTCATGGACAATTTGAGAACAAAGGCTGAAAAATAAATGAAAATAAAAACAAAACAAAATTAATGTACTGTAAAAAGTGAAAGGAGAAAGTTAGATAGATGGATAGTAAAAGATAATAATTTAAGACCACATACATTATCATAGGTTCATAAAATAAGTAATTTAATAATATTATTATTTCAAATTAAACAAAAACAAAAATAATAGATTTTATTTTTATGCGTTACAGATGTACGTGTAAATAAATCTTTGATTAATAATAACAACTCACGATAAAATATAAGTTGATGACAATACAATAAGCGCACATTTAAAAATTATCATATTAAGCACAAATGAAACTTAGATTAACAAAATCCAATTACTGCAAAATGTACACACAACACAACCATTCAAACGTCAATATAATTCTGTCAGTGTCATACTTTCAGTTTCAAGGTCCACTTACTTTTTATATAGTATTGCATTACAAGAAAATATATGACTTAGTAATCTTTACTTATAAAATGAAAATAAAATTTATTTTATATGCATAATTTTGATACACTATTTCTTTACAAAATTAAAAAATAGATTAAATCAGCTTCACGATGTATCCTGCACACAGCAAGGTAGGTAGGTACACTTTCCACCGAATTCGGGACATAACATACGACCGATTAATCTATCAATCTGGTTTTCATAGTTTCATCGTTAAGAGATATCGTTGCGTGTGTAGCAGGCATTGTCCTCGATAAAATTTGTATATATGATTATCCATAAACTCCAATCCTTCACAAACATTTTTTTTTATATAAAAACAAAAAAAATATTATATTATAATTTTTAAACGCCACCCGGAGGCCAGATGTGAAACTACAGTATTATTGACAATATTTCGTCGTAAAACTAAATGTAACAATTGACCAAAGACTAGATGAGAAAAAAAAACTGAGGATAAATTAAAAAAATGTATGAGGAGGAGAGATAGCCGCTTTTAACAAATATTATTTCTATAATATTAACATTATTCTCGCTTTTTGCACTGTTTTCGAACTTGATATTTCGAACGAATTGATCAATATTATTTTCAATATTCTATTGACGATAATATTGTGTGTATGGCTAGCCTTAGAGATTTTCTAGCAACACTGAAATTAACTGAATACAAAATTACGTCAAAACTTCAAAAGCGCCGCCAAATTAATAAAGTAATTGGTGTTCAAAGTTTATCTTTATACAAAACATTTCAAATTGTAAAGTAAAACATAATATTTCAAAACTATAACTTTACATATTAATTTATTTAATTACCAGGCCTAACGATACACAGTGTAAAAGAGACTTCAAGAAGAAGAAGAAGAAATGTCTTCGTTGCAACCAATTCACGCGTTAAACTTAGGTAAAAATATATTTTTTAAATAACTACTACACAATTAAAGTTAGCTAAATATTTTTTAATGATTTGGCAGCTTTCTTCTTAAATTAAAATAAAATTGATTTTGGAATATATTTATTGCAACAACTTATTCTAAATATATTTAACGTATTTCAATATCTTAACATCAAAGTATTTTTCAATCGCTCATTTTTATTATAATACTAATTATTGTAACCTCCATATTCATAACCATCATGATGTTAAATTATCCTATATGAGTTCATATATTTTGTCATTTTTATTTCAGATTCAATACAACAACAAGCATTCATTAAATACTTTCATTCTTTACCTGAAGTAAGTAAATTTATAGATAAATATAAAACAGTAGATACAATACTATAGAATCTCAAATAATTTATATAAAAGGATGTTGATGACAAATTTTGCCTTTAGTATTTAATAAACAGAATTCAGTTTTTTTTAATTGTTCTTATAATTCTAAAAAAATTAATTTAATCAACATCCCATTAGCAAATATTTAATTTTTAAACCAACCAACTAGTTTGTCTTTTGCATCCACTGTTTTACCCCAAACTGATTTCCAAAAACCTGGTTGTTCCATTATTACTTGTTCATGTTCAAATTTGTCAACTTCAGGCTTAGCGTCTAAATTTACAATTTTTTTAGCAGACTGATATTCATGTGAAACATGACTTTGTACCTCCAATTGATTAAAGTTTGAATGTGATAATACTTCCACATCTTCATTTGGTTTTTGAGCCTGTTGACTAAAATCTAATAAGGGTTTATCATTGATATTGGTTTGTTCTAAAAATTCATATTGCTGTTCCAAATTCTGCTGTTCTATGTTATCAAGTGGTTTGGCAGGTTTACTATTATACAGATGTTCATTTTTAGGTTTAATTTGAGGTACATACACCATAGGGAATGAATGTGTGTTTGAGTTATTTATTTGATGTGGCTTATTTGGTCTATCAGTAGTTGTAGATACAATTTTTTGGTTGTCTAGACTAATAACATTCAAGACTTCTTGATTTTCATCAAAATGTTCTTTATCTATTTTATTATTAACTCTTGACTCCTTTGGTAAGCTGAATAATTCCTTACTTTCATCACTCTTTTCATTATTATCTTGTGATACTTCTTGTATGTCCTCAGGACCAATGTCACCACGTCCAATATTCTCTATATCAATTTTGTCAAAAGTATTTTTATTAGTATTTATATGAGATTGTGTTGTCTCTTTAATACTTGTCTCTGTTGTAAAAATTTTATTCTGATTATTATAAGAACTTTTAGAATGATCATTATTGTGAACAATACTTTCATTCTTCTCTTTGTTCTCAGACTCTTCAATTAATTTATCTATCATGTCCCATAGTATTGCATTATTGTCAGATTCTTGAGGGATAAATTGGTCTCTCTTTGGGGGGTGTAAATTATGATGCCATGTATCCAAACTGTGCTGCTGAGATACTTGTTCATTGCCTACCTGTCTATGCCAAAAATTATTTTGTATATTTGTACTCTCTTCATGGTGTTGTTGTAATTCAAAATTATAGTTATTATTCCAGAGATTAACATGTTCTTGTGTTGAAGTACTTGGGTTTCCTCTATCAATATTGTCATGTGATGCTTTCCCCATATTCCCTGATGTTAAGATGTCATTATTAACATAAACTATTAAATGCATAGATCATATATACTATAAAGTTTAATATTAAGTCAGTCATGTTACAAATTATTATTGTAATAATATGCACTAGCATACTATATAATTTGTATCTAAATATGGTTATAAAAAGAGATTTTCTTAAGTAGTTTATTTAGCGACCACTAACTACTAAAGATGTAGGCATAAACCATAAAATTGAAACATACATTCATACATATCACCTCATCCGAAGAATAAGGTCCTATTAACAAAAAAATGTTTTCGCAAAGAGAACATTATTCTTTAAAGAATAAGGTTCTTATTAGCAAACAAATGTCTTTGTAAATAGGATATTATTCTTCAGATGAGTCAATATATTCATTTTACATAGACATTTATAAATAAATATTTGATTTGAATTGGTTTGAACTTATAATTCAATATTTGGTACATTGCAATAACTGTTGCATTTAATATTAATTAGATGAAAAATATTTAGATCTTTTTAAAATGGTTATGCACTTTAAAATATTATAGTTCCAACTATGTTTATATGAGCCTTTGATTTAACCAGAGACATGTTATGAAGTTATTTTTGAAAAAATATGAAACATACATTTTACATAGACGTTTATAAGTAAACATTTGTTTCTTAAATACCTAAATATTTGCATGAATGGACATTCTAAAACTTACTTGTTGCTTGGGGTGCTAAAGGAGAATGGATATCTGCTTGATTCCAGCCATCTTGTGTTTGTTGATTAAAATTATGTTGATTATATGTTTTACTTTCTGTTTGTGGTACTAAATTGTCTAGACTGTCCCATGTTTTTTGAATTTCTTGGCCAAGTTCTCCATTATTACCTTGGGACTGTTGTTGGAAGCTGTCTGAGCCCCACGAAGTTTGTGTTTGTTGCCCTAGATTTTCTATTGTTTCTTTTTGACTTTGGTCTTGGTGACTGAATTTGTCAATATGATCCCAAATATTTTGAGTTTCCTGACCAAAATTACCTAACTGTTCTATTTGACTCTGAGGTTGTGGGTTAAAATTTTCGGAACCCCACGAGTGTTGTGTTTGTTGTCCCAAATCTTCTAGTTTTCCAATTTGATTTTGATCTTGATGACCCAAATTTTCACTATGATCCCAAATATTTTGAGTTTCTTGACCAAAGTTACTTAACTGTTCATTTTGACTTTGAGACTGTGGCTGAAAATTATTTAAACTCCATGAATTTTGTGTTTGTTGTCCTAAATCTTCTAGTTTTCCAACTTGATTTTGATTTTGTTGACTTAAAGTATCTGCATGGTCCCACATATCTTGTGTTTGTTGTCCAAGATCTACTTTACCTAATTGTGATTTTTGGTCAAAATTTTCTAAATTGTCTTCCTTTTTTTGTGTCTGTTGTCCAAAATCCTCTAGTTTCCCTGCTTGAGTTACAATTTGCTGATTCAATGTCTCTGAATGATCCCATGTATTTAGAGTTTCTTGGCCTAGATCTAACTTTCCAATTTCATTTTGAGTTTGTTGGCTTAAATCTTCTAGTTTTTGTAATGCATTTTGAGGATGATGTCCCCTTGCATTTTGCTTCTCTTGGCCAAGATCTTCTAATTTTCCAATTTTATTTTGTTGTTGAGCAAAAGATTCTAGATCCACCCATGAATTTTGTGTTTGCTGACCGAGATCTTCCAATTTTTCAATTTGATTCTGATTTTGACCAAATGATTCTAAATCACCCCATGAATTTTGTGTTTGTTGACCAAGATTTGCCAATTGCCCCATTTGATTCTGCTGTTGACCGAAAGATTCTAAATCACCCCACGAATTTTGTGATTTCTGACCGAGATCTTCCAATTTGCCCATTTGATTCTGTTGTTGACCGAAAGATTCTAAATCACCCCATAAATTTTGTGTTTGTTGACTGAGTTGTTCTTGACCTTGAGTATTTTGATAAAATTTTGGATAGTCATTCCATTTATCTTGGCTTTGTTGTCCTAGATTTTCTAAACTTTCCCATTTATTATCAGTTTGTTGCCCAAGTTTGAATAATTCAAATTGCCGATCTTTTTCTTCTTGACTTAGTTGAAATTGATGTGTATTGTAAGATCTTTTATAACGGATAGGTTCTACACAATCATCTTGAGATTGAGAATAATGGGATCCATATTTGCTATGAGATTGTGTCCCATAGCTTGCAGAATTAGCAACTAATTTTTGCGACATTTGTGAACTTATGTCACTTACGGCTGGTTTGATTATGTAAGGATCACCACGCCTTTCCCATGATTTATGATATGAATATGATGATTGATAGCTTTTTGGCCGTGAATTGCTGTCAACTAAATCTAAATTATTGTACAGATTGGATTCTCCCAAGTTTTGCATGTTAGCTTGGTGTACATCAGAAGATGATGCAAGTTCTGCAGCATTTTGCGTTTGAGCAAGATATCTTAAGCGGCTTGAAGCAGCTGCTGAATTTTCGTTGGCACTATAACCACTCGAAGAAGCACTGTTCAAATTTCTTGAATGAGCACTATTTAAGCTGTTGGAATGTACACTGTTTAAGCTATTTAATTGTGCGCTGTCTAAGTTACTCAATTGTGCACTGTTTAAGCTACTCAATTGCGCACTGTTTAAGCTTCTTGATTGCGCACTGTTTAAGCTTCTTGATTGCGCACTGTTTAAGTTACTAGCTAAAACGTTTGTAGAGTCTACTTCACTTTGGGACTTGTGTCGACTTGCGCCTGATATTTGAGCGTCTTCATAAAGTTCATTATTTTTCGGAAAAGGGTTTTCTGTTGGTACACTTGAAATTGGTTGTGTATCATGTTTTTCCCATTCTTTATGATAACTGTAGGATGATTCATAGTGTTTTGGTGCACTCACTGGTTTAATTACATAATGTCTATCACTATTTGATATTTCTGCATCTGTATTGACAGCACTTTGATGTTGTTGAGATAAAGAAGAAGCGTCATATGTTTGAGCCGCAACCGGTATAGTTACTCTTGTCCCAGGCCTTATATAAATTCTGTGAGGCGTAGTACTGATTAATCTACTCTTAGTGTTGACATTATAATTATTATTACTTTGCAAATTGGCGGTCTGGTCAAAGTCGTTTTTTCCTTGAGAGTAATATTTATATTGACTTGCGTCTTGACCACCGTATTGATAATTACTAGAGGATCCATGATATTGATTCTCAGCCTGCTGCTTATCCTGAGCTTGAATATATTGAGATGCTAGACTTCCATGCTGGTATCCGGCACTAAGCCCAGATGCTTCTAGTTGATTGCCACTGTATCTCGCATTATTCGTTCCCGAATATAAACTTGCATGGTTCCTAGAATTTTGAGATAACGACGATGCCGAATACAGATCATTGTAGGATGCACCACTTTCTTCAAAATGTCTTCCTTTCAAATTACTTAGATCGTAATTTCCGCTGCCATAAATGCCCCGGGAATTACCTGAAGTGAAAACACTTCCGGTTCTTGTATTTGAACCTTCACCTAATTCTCCGTCGACATGTCTTACAAGAGTACTCATTTGATGTTGTGCTAAGGAATCCATATTATGTGCTCTTTCGTAATTACCTCCCATATTTCCTCTCTGAGCTCCATAGTAACCCGATTTTGAACCATCGTCAGACGAACTTCTCGAAAATTGAAAATCTTCCTTCTCTTTATACATTTCAGGTTTGGCATAAGCCAAAGCCCATAGTGTGACTGTTGTAATAAACAGCCTCATTATGAATCTAAAATAGAAAAATAAATTTAAAAAAGTTATGTATAATTATATATACATATATTTTTATTAAACAAATTAAAATTTTATAAATAAAAAAATAATCAAAAGAGAAATTATAAGTTAAATAATTAGTAAAATTAACTAAAATATAATAAATATTGACTTGGAAATTTTAAAACTTAAAATCTTTTTAATTTACTATACATTGCAATTATAGTGAACTTACTGTAAACAAATCTATTCCTTAACACTTTACCGCTCTGTAGAAAATATGTACACGCACTGACTCTGTATGGGAACGAGGCGTTAATTTATTCATTTTTAAATGAATATCTCTTAAGATAACCCTCCGCGCGGTCATAATTGATCGTTATTCTCAGAATCGTAGTCATAAGCAAAATATTACAAGCGAATGTTTTACGAAACTGCGTAATCTTGTTCAATATGTGTATCCTATAAATATCATATTTTCATAGATCATATTTTTGGTAGTATATCCAAATTAATATAAAACTTTATTTTTATTACATTTCATTCATTGAAAACTTGCATACCAAATGAAATTTCACTAAACAAAATTAAATAGCGTTGACGTAATTAAAACATTTTTCATCAATTCATTATTAATATTAACATTTTTACGGATGTACGGATGTCTAAAATTTTTGTAAATATAGATAATAATCAAGGCTTTAATGTGTTTCTTAAAATATTATCTATTTAAAATATTAAATTTAATATTGATGACATAAATATATTTTCGCCTATTTGTGAATCATAACATGACCTCACAATATGTCCAACTTGAATTGGCTGTCATGTTTACGACAACCAATTCAATGTCATCGTAGGACGGCTATGAGCAATGCTGTGGTTAAATATTTTTCTGGTGGTTCAGGTTAATATTTAATATGTAGTTTTCTGGCAAATTATGTCTTTCATAGTTGAAATTCAAATAAATACTTTACATCAACACTAAGTATATATCTATGCACCTACATAGATCACAGGAGCCCTAAGCGAATAATATCTACATATATAACGGAACGTAACGGATTAATGTCTCTATGGAAGATATATAATATAAAAAAAAGTTATTGTTGGCATTCAATAACGTAATAGAACCAAAAATTAAAAATCGTTTTTTAAAATTTTCACGTTAATCTCAGAAACAGGTCAGCTGACTTAATTGTAGTTTTGACTAATGTATTTGGCAAGCCTCCGTCACCATGTATTGTTTATTTTATTTTCATCGGTTTATAAACAAAAAAATATACCTTTTTAAAGAATTCTGTTCGACAAAATGGCTGAACAAAATTTGAATTGGCGGAATCTTTACTTTTCGATAGAGGTATATTGTTTTTAAAATTATATTATTATTATTAGAATACGAAAGAAATGCAGATAAATAACTTAATAATTACATAGTTGAAGCGGGCGAAGCCGCGGGTCGCTAGTATTATATATGCAACATATGAATCATAACAGATGAGACATGTTATAAAATATAAAAAAAACTGCAATAAGACTACCTATTGCAATTTTTTTAGTCGAAATTTTAATAAATATGCAAATTAAATTATAATTTTATTAAAACTTGCATCCTTATTTAATTACATAAAAATAAATATATACATAACAGCTTAAAATATAGGGCAGCTGTGCGTTCTTGTAGCTATATATTATTTTTGTAATTAATCATGTCCTTGCTGATAATCCTGGGACAATCTTTGACATTGATGTCACTTCTGGAGAAGGTCTAGTGCCTACTTGAAGATATTTCAATAAAAATAGGTCGTTCATTTCTTTGTATTGCTCATTAAATTTGATGATCATATTATATTGGTCATGTGCATTAATTTCAAAGATGACGTACGTTATACATCATTCAAGTAAAACACTTGTACAATATATCGCACCTTTGGAATTATAGTGACCTCATCAAAAAAACCATGATATTGAGTTTTTGTCAGAAATTGACCTTGTTCCCCACTTTCCACCAAGTGTCTTAATTCTAAGTCCTCTCTGCCTACCCTGCTGCTGTACAGAGCGTCATTTTAGGTTGTCGTCTTAGGTCATTTTCTGACAAGAACTCAAGATCATGCTTTTTTTAATTAGGTCACTATAATTATAAAGGTGCGATATGCTTGTAAATGAGCAAATATAAATATACTTATTTATTCTCTCTCCAAAATTAAACTAAATCTATAATATGGTCGTTGTCAAAATATGTAACGACCTAAGAAGGGTCTGCTGTACTTAAATTAAGATAAAAAATATTCGTATTAAAGATCATCGCAAATGAAGATTTCTGTGGACGCGACAGCTGATCATAATTAGCAATAAATTATTATCTAATAATTAAGAAATAGTTATTATTTCCTTTATATATACGTATTCTAAGTAATTAAAATTATTATTATTTTAAATTCTAATAACGTAACATACGTTTCATTACACTTATCACTTCAATAACAAAAGCTTCGAGAAACCTCTGTATACAAACAAACCGCGGCGTATAAATTAAGATTATAATATTAAAGTTACATATATTATTTCCCTAAAATTGTTTTTGCTACATCCTGTTGTTTGAAATATAACAACTGCCCAGTATCGTATTGATTGATAAATCTTATATATCATTTTATGTTTACATTTTAAGTTGACTTTATTTCTTATAAATATTTTAGCTATACTATTAAATAACTTTCGCTAACAATCAAGATTGAATTTTTTAAAACATACCTAATTGATATTTCAAAATTCAAGTTCCAGAAATATATCTAGTACATTACAATAGATTTGGAATCGTAAACATTGTGTATTCTAGAAACCACCTACAACAATAAGAATTTTCGACCGCAACGACTACTACAGCGTCCATGGCGTCGACGCTACAACTGCAGCTCGAGAAGTATTCTCTTCAATTTCCAACATAAAACAAATGGGGATTTCTCCCAATCGGCTCGATTACTTGGTGCTATCTAAAGGCAATTTTGAAATACTTATAAGAAAATTGTTATTGGTAAGTAAGATAAGCTTATAGACATATCGTCTACCGAGTTACACCATGTTAAATACAACATTTTACACATTTTTGCTATGCATATACATACATATCAATTGATACATACATATCAATAACCTGCGATTATGGTGAAGTTCTTTAATAACTCAATTCGATACGAAGTTAAAAAGCGTTTTTTTTATTATTATTGTTAATGCCTATAATAAAAATAATTTTTCAGGTAAGACGATATAGGGTTGAAATATACGTTGCAGAAGGTTCTGTTAAAGCATGCGAATGGAATCTCAAATACAAAGGCTCGCCTGGTTATTTGTCGCAACTAGAAGAAATTTTAGGTGAAGGCCTAGGGACATCCAACGAAAGTGCGCCGTGTTTAATGGCGGTTAACATTAAGAGTGAAGCTGTCACAAAAGTTAGTACGATTTGATTGTTTTGTTAAATCTATTCTGTTCTTCTTCTATTATTGATAATAACATAACACACACTTAAAATAAACTTATGCAAATTTTGTTGTTTGTTATAGAAACATATCTTCTCATCATTCTGATAATTTAGTAAATAGTTCTAAAATAATCTGAAACTTATAATAGAGTGACATAACACTAAGACCTACACACACCACACCACACATAGAGTGACGGTACTCTTTATAAGAGATGCCGTTTTCAGTCATAGATAGATGTATAATAATATATGATTGAAAACGGTATCTCAGGACCGCTCTGAGACTTGAGAGCGGTTTTATTTAATATGAATATTTCTAAAAAACAGTTTTATTACTATAAACCTTGGGTTTGGTCTTTTATTTATTTCAAAGCTATAAATAATAGATTCTGCTTAATATTTTATTATGATTTTTATCGACATACATAGGTCATTATCATTGAATGTACAATTATCTATACTTGACCACGATAGTTGAACTTTTAATATTTTTATTATTAGAATATTTAAGATAATAATTCACTGTAAAAACTGTTTAGTTCTTAAGTTTTGAAATATCCAGCAGGAAAGATTTGTTTTTAATTTTTTTCTTCAGATTTTCCTTAAATGTAACCTTATTTATAGTTTCAATGAGATATAATTTTCGATTTCGAAGAAAATATATTACACATACTAATCATTAAAATTCTATTGATTACTATGTTTTTTATGTGGAAAGCAGTAGTGTTATTTGACTAATAGTGGCAATGGGGTAAATACTGTTACAAAATCATTGTAACAGGTTATATATACCCCATTTCTGCTACATTACCTAGTGAGATAATCTCTATTCGTCACTTTCCGATATTTTTAATCATTTTAAAACATTTTTAAAGTGTTAATCCACACTTAGGAAAGATAAATACTTAAT
>DWAN01001095.1:0-19109 GCA_018230445.1 Heliconius hewitsoni
AAGTAAATATTTCATCTCCTCGAGTGGGGATCGAACCCACAACCAGTCGGTTTTTACAGTCACACCTCGTGCCGCTGCGCCATGACTGGTCTATTATACGAATATTAATTTAATTTAGATTTATGTCTATTTATATCCTCATTACAGCTATAACAATAATATATATTAGGAAACATAACAAAAATATTTTTCATACTACAGATCGGCCAGAATCCCAAAGCTATCTTTTTTAACGATTATCCCTAGCCCGGTAGCAAGAGAGAGAACAGATCGCCAAACACTACACTCTCTGCATATCTTTTCTGTTCTCTAAAAAAATCTCGTCCACTTATACATGCGTTGGCCTTCGATGTCACAGTGTCGATGATACTGGAGGAATACGTAAAAAGCATTAGGGCCCATTGAGGTCATGTATGTGCAGGTTGATGGCAGTGGACGAGGCGAGAGAGATATGCAGAGACGTATCGTTTGGTCCGTCCGTCTGTCCGTCCATTATAGCTAACCTGCTAGGGTAAAAAAAGTAAAGTTTTAAACTTAAAAAACAAAAATAAGAAAAATTCAAAGAAACTGTGTCATTTCTGCATTTCCCATACATTTCATACAAAAAGGCGTGCTTCTTACACCAGACATTACGCAGAATGCTATTAGATGAAAATACATGCCTTTTTTATTTTATTGTAAAGAAATTATATAAACAACGTTGTATGCAGATATGCAGATTTACCTACATTTGTAATTATGACCGATCTTACAAAAAAAATGCTTATAATATGGTTAGTTATATTAAATCGATGTTTATTTCTGAATCAGGTTTTACTCTGCTAGGTTAAAGAAAGTGATTTTGGTGCTAAAACACTCTGTTCCGGCTTTCCACCTGAATTCGAGACATTGTGCCTTGACTATTGGAAGTCGACAGTTAACACGCAATGTCTCGAATCAGAGTTACATTTAAAATATTCATTTCCCGGGTTTGGAAGTCACAGAGTGATATGGAGTTCCGCTACATGCGACTCAAATTCTAAAACTGTAGAAATTTTGACTTTAAGTGTCATACACTTAGGTTAGTTAGAGATTCAATTTCAATTCAATTCAAAAAAATAACTTCATCCCATATAACCAACCATATCAGGTACATAGTGCAAACATGTGAAATAGTGCTCTTTAAACATACAACAACAGTAGCGAGCTCGAAACCGGTCAAAGCAATTGTTCTCCAAAATCCGACTCGATGCGAGAACGAGTAAACTTTGTAGCTGGAGTATAAAAGGCAGTACGTTGTAGTATTTAGTAAACCAAGTTTTAACCAAGTTTAAGTTGTTCCTCACAACTCGCCAAATTTTCAAGACAGAACTCAACGTCGCTCTTTTAATGACTAGAATAACGAGTAAATTTTTCATCATTGCCTTTGTCAATTTAAGGCGGTAAAAAGCGATGTAACGGTGAGTCAAGTTTGCTCGACAGGACAGTGATACTCAATATTTCCGAAAAAACTTGTGGCCCTAATTTTAACAACTTGCTTATAACCGCGTGCGTTAATGGTCTTTCAAGTGTATGTTTGTATGTATGTTCGTTTTTTTTTGGCAGCTTAAACAGCTGTGAAAGCCTAGCAAAGTGAGATAAATATTTAGGTGAGATAAATATTATAGATTATTTTCTTAATTTTCATAATAATATTTAAATGCTTGCCATGTAAAACACCCAAAAGCCAACTTGTTCTCAAACTTGAGAAGCATTTTAATACGAAAAAAATAAACTACTATAATAAATTAAAGAGCACAGGTCCTGCGGACTTTTTACATTCAAAAGTGAATGAGAAAATGACTCGTTCTGTTATGGGTAAGTTGTTTTGTGATTATTTTGCTTTTTTTTATTGACTTTTTTATATTTTATTAACATGAGGAAACCTGGATCAAATTACATAGAAATTAAAAAGTTACATAAAAGTTTTAGAAAGAGTATCTTTGATATGAATAAGTATATCCATAAATAAATATTTAAACAAAAAATTGCTAGATCCTTAAGATACCTAAAAATGCCACAGTACGGTGCTTGAGAACCACTGACCTACACTTTATACTACACTACATACTCTTGTCTCGTCTCGAGTCAAGTCAAACAGGTTACTATTGTGTGCGGTTTGTTTGACGTTTATTATTACACTAAGGTCATAATTAACCGTCTCAAAGAAACTTGTTAATTCGAGTCTAATTTAGAATCGCAATAATTGTGCTAGATTGGTTTTGTTATGAAAATAGATGAATTATGAATTTATATTTCGTTATGTTCTTTCACATTTGAATTGTCAAGTTACATAGAAAAATGTCAGTAGTCAGTCAGTCCTACAGGAAGCCACCACGTGGCTCTGAAAGCAGTTCTGCTGAAAGAGCAAGAAAACAGTTGCCCTTTTTCAAAATATAATTGACAAAAGATATATTTAACTATCCCGGCTTCGGCTTCCCGAGTGAACGTCAACAGCATACGAAGTCTTGGATTGTATGGTAAACTTTGCTTAATAATATATCTTTTACTTTAACTATATTTTTTTTCTATTCTTATTACCTATAACGTCGCATAAATATTTAGGTAATTTATTGAAGACGAAAACTAGAAGTGATCAGCTTGTTCTATATCCATACATATAATACAACTGTAACTGATCGTTGTGTACATGTACTTGTGTATGCAGAAACTTCAATCGATGGAACCGATTGAAATTAAATGTTTGTATTTTGGCATTAATTTTATTTTCTTTTTTCAATATTCAAATACTATCTTTAAAGTGATAATGTTGTTAGAACACAAAGTGTTATAGTTAGTAAATATAAATAGGTTTACAGTTATTAATATCTTTATTAGGGCAAGTTATATTTTGGCATGGTTTATAGTGATAACATTTTGAATAAAATTTAGACATGACTTACAAAAATAGTCAAGTTACTATAAACTTAATCGATTTAATTGATACGTAACGCTGCTATTATTAAACTGTCATCGCAGAAGTAGATGTGGCCTAACCCCAAGATTATTTACCACTCTAACTAGTTTCAGACATAGGTATTATTAATATTAAAATAAAAATGAAGCTAAATACAATCCTTGTTTTATTTTTAGTGTACAATTTCTCTATTTGACTGCAATTAAGAGAGTAGAGTGGTTCACTATGCCTATAACATAGGTTTAGGTCACTGATGCTTATACTTATCGCTTTATACACACGTTTAAAGCGCAATAAGTAAATTTTCTAACGTACAAGGTGTATTTACATAATAAAATACTTGCAGGTTATAAATGGAGCATCGTTGGCCGTTGAATTCGCAGATTCACAGGCCTGGCTTATCTACGATGACAGCACATTGTGAAAATATTTAGACCATACCTAAATACTTCGTTGCTGAAAACGTTAGAAGGTTACCACTGTGTTTCTAGTTAATGGGGTAAATGTGTATGTGTTTCTAGTGAATATTAGAGATATTTTTGGGATTTATCTTTTAGTATTGTGTTTTTGATTCAAGGATTTTAAAGTGTCAATTACTATGAAAAAGCTTAACACTTTTTCCCAAATGGCATAATGGGCATAATGAAGCTAGTGATTAGATACGCTGTTCCTCTTTTTTTGTTTTTTAGAGTGAGGAAATGAAAATAAATTATTTATCCGTGTGGAAATCGAATCCACGAAAATAATTTCTAATTTAGGTTTTCTTCATAGTAACTATTTAAGCTCGTCGTGGCGTTGTGGGATAGCGTCTGATTATAAGAACGATGGTCGTGGGTGTGATCTCCACTCAACCCTGCTCTATGAGGGAAATAGCGTGAAGCTATAAGATTTTTTTTATACTTATACCCTTTTTAACTAGAAGCACAAATTACGTTTATTGACACTGATCGTATGTACGCAACATTGTTTACGAACTGGTGAAACAGAAGATCCACAAGTTATTTCAAACTAAGAAATACAAACTGTTTTTGCCATATGCCAATCCATAAAATAAATTTATCACATCGATATAATACACAATAGAATAAATCTGATCAAAGTTAAATGGAATGAAAATTAGCAATTCTTGTCGAATATTACATACATACAATTTGTCAGAACCGAGCTTAGCCATATTACATTCACATTTTGAGATTCAATTAATGCAGCCATATCACCTCTCACCTGCGCGTGCGCAAATATTTGGAACAGATAATTTTAGCGAAAACCGGTGAGTAAGCTGCATTACTAACATTACACTATTCTATGTAACACTTCGTAATATAATAATACACTAAGTGGATGATACACACTTAAATTGTATTACTGTGTGGTTTGGAGAACAATTTTACATTAATAGATGTTAATTCCTATAATTACATTATAACTAATGACAATATGTTTTAATAATTATATTATTCTAATTATATTTAAGTTTATAGTGAAAATGGACACTTACTCTGTGTGGAGCGTTCAGTAAATGTAGCACAGCACCGATTTGGTAAGAAAGTGGGATCCTAGTGTTAAAAGTGTGATATAATGGCCGAGATGGTTCACGCACATTATAATCAACAAAAGGATCCACGTCCTTTACAAACTGAACACGGCACACTAAAGCGTCAGAGGCAAGTTCATGCATTGTCATAGTAAATAATCTTCTCTTACCTAACTTAAGTAATTCTATATCCAGTAATAAACACATTTGGTCACATTTTTATTTCACTGAAACAAAAATTGCATTTTTGGAGTAAATAATAACTATGACAGTGACATTGAAAAGCGCGGGAGGAGTGACGTGAAGCCGATTTTTTCTCGCGTGTGCAATGACTTTTTCCATTCAGCCGACGCGGCTGTGGACGACGCGACGTACGCCGGGTGAGTGTCGCGGCGAGCGTGTCTGGTCGCTCGGTAGTCGGTGTATGAATAGGTCAGTTTTAAGAAATATACATATAATATAAGTAATGTAAACATTTATGTCGTAATTACATTGCGCAGAATGGAATGTTTTAATTGTATCATCAGTTTATTATTAGGATTTACTAATTTTGCATAGCATAAAAGTACTTAGAATAATTTTGTGTTGAGTAATGGAGTGTCTTAACACTTGGTTCTCTCTACCTTACTTTATGGAATAACAACGTGAAGTAAGTATAATTTTAAGTAGGTCACCCAATATTTTTTTTTTGTAAAATATAATAAGTATATGGCAGTAACACATAATAAATGTATGGCAGAGTAGGCAAACGGTGCCAGCGTTAAGAAACTCCGTCCACCTTTCCGCCCAATGTTCAAAACTTGCTACCAGGACAATGATTCAATTACCCCGAGGAATTAAACAAACAACCGTCATAATATTCAGACGCTTTACCACGCAGTGCCACGATGGCCTAATTATTTTTAGTAAAATAATTAAAACAATATTTCTTAGTTTTTTTTTCTTAAAAAAAAGCTACAGATGAAACATAAGTTTTATACTATTTGTAAAGCCGCAGTTGCATCGAGGTACCTACTACCTATCAGCAAGTAGTCGCACTCGCAGACATTCCGGTTTCTTGACCCACAACTGTCTCGCTCGCACCATTTCAGAACGACTTATAGAGAAAAAAAAAGCTAAGAAACCATGCTCTTACCATTGTATTTACTATCTTTACCGCTTCGTACAATATAAGATTTGATTTTATTAACTTCGAGTTACTCTCACCTGTTGCTTTGTCTGAATGTGTTTTATGTGTGACATTTATAAAAAAACAAAACAAAATATTTGAAACTTTTTTAACCGGATAAGGAGGTTATCAATTCGACTGTATTGTTTTTTATGTTTAATTTTTGACTGGGTGAGCCCATTTTGATGATTTTTATATGAAAACTAGTGCTTCCCCTGTGGTCCCATTTTTTTGGTCTACTTCTGACAATGATATCTATAATAAAATCACATAAGTCTTAAATTTGCATAAGGTATGTGCGCGACAAATGGTCGAGTAACTCAATAGCACACCAACCGATTCCGATGATTTTTTTTATTTTAAAGGATACACTTCAAGGATAGTTTGATAAAAATTTAGTTTGGTACTGACTATTGGACACGGTTGAAATTGAACAAGATTATTTTTCTTTTTTGGTAAAATGCTACATAAGCTAATGCTACAACAGCCTTACTACAATATCGAATTACTAAGCCTGTCTGTTTCACATGACACCGCCTCCAAAATTATAAAATCTTTTTTAAATATTTTTGTTTAACAAAATCAAAGTACGCTTTACATTATGTAAATTTTTTTTTTACTTTTTAAAAACACCAAAGTTATTTATTCACATTTAGTTTTTTTTAAGTAGACAAGACACACGGTACGAGTCACCTGATGGTAAGTGATCGTCACCGCAGACGAACCCGTGTAACTTCAGAGGAGCTACAGGTGCGTTGTCACAAATAAGGTGGAGATAGACGCGCTTTTCGAAGGTACCCACGTCGTATCGGTTTGAAAATAATGCTAAATTCTCCAGTATCATCAAAACTGTGTTTTCTAAATCAACCGCGGTCCCCCTCTGCTACTCTTACCACATTCTTGCTTCATATACCTATATTCTTTGCAATTCTTTCATCATTCATTCTTTCGAAGTGCCCAAACAACCTGAGTACGCTTATTTTCATTCTTACTGTGACATTCTGACGCGTTAGGATTTTTGTCGAATCTTATATAATCTTATATATGAAAAATCAAAATAAAAATATTCTTTATTCAATTAGACCATTACAACCACTTTTCAATTGTCAAGTTACATAAAAACAGTGTAGTAGTGTCAGTCCTAAAGGAAGCCACCACCGGCTTGAAAGGCAGTTCTGCTGACAAGAGACAGCAATAGAGTCAAACGTTGCTCTTTTAAAATATAATTTACAATAATTGTATAGTACTCATTAACTTCCTATGTGATGAATGATTTACATTTGGGCAGGGCATTTAGGCAGAGGGAACGTAGTGTTGTGACAGTTCGTACTCCACTTTCCGTCGAACTTTTGAGGCATTGCGTGTTGGGTAGTGGAACTCAACGCGGCGCTTTGCTTTGTTACCAGAGCGAGCGAAGAAATGAGAATATTAATAAATAATAATTCATACCCCGAGTGGTTATCGCACCCACAACCGTCGCGTTTACAGTCACATTCTTGTGCCACTGCGCCACTACGGCTTCTATACTACAAGTTAACTTCTAAAACAATTGAATATTAATCTTAAAAATAAGAGAGACAGCCCTACAAATCGATTAAGCTATTACAGCAGACGATGATTTCATAGTTCATAGTAATACCCACTAGAGAGCATAGTGTGGGCTCTTTGTAACGAGATGAATTGTCATCACATTCAATTGGCATTGAATGTGTGACCTTGCGGTGAGACATCACGTTAAACTGATAATGGACCAACCGGACCAATGTAGCTATAATGGCTATAAGTTATATTGGAGAAATCTAGTAAACATGAAAAATAACAATAATATTATAGGATCAGAGAAATAACATGAATATTTGAGTGTTTAGTAGCGGAACTCAACGCCTCACCTTGTCCAGGTACCAGAGCGTGGAAATGATGTCCTTTGTGCGTTGAAACCGTAAAAAAGGTGTAGGTTCCAATCCGCTACGTTTCAATTTTATTAGTTTCCAAAAAAATAGAATTTCTATACTTAGCGTGAAATAAAACTTAAAAAATATTAAAAACAAACTCATATTATCAAACGAGGCACGATGACGTAATTAACGTGAGTGGACAAAAACCATAGTGTCAGTGCCTCGCGTTGTTACAGCTTTACGCCAAGTTTATGAAAGAATTGACTTGACCACCAAGAAACGATTGTGAAACACTTGTTATTATACATTTTTTACATAAGAGCTACAACTTTCAACTTTCTGCTTAAAATTATTAAGTTTAAGCCGACTTCAAAAAAGGAGGTTTACAATTTGACATATTTCATACATAAGATATGTGAATAATAAACGAAACCAAGCTTTTCCAGCGAGCAACGACTAGTATTGGCGTAGTCTGTTTAATAAGTACGTCATATGGAATCAGCGTCAGCGATCGCAGACGGGTGTAAGCAGCGTGCAGCGAGGTTTTATTAGACATTTTCAATAAATAAAATATCCAAAGAGATATGCGCGACGATAATAAATATAAGGGGTCTCCCGGTATATATATAGATTCTTTGCATTATTAAACATTTCCGATTCTCTCCCTATTAATGAAAATTTTCATAACGAGGGAATAAGTCAATATAAATTGAAACGTCTTGTGTCATAAAGTAAAACTGGAAAAAAACGTCTAATCTCAGAAGCCACTGGTTCTATATAGAATCATTCCTGGTACCAGCTCCAGAGATCAGCGCCATGGACCGTACCAAAAAAATGAGTAGACATACAAATATACTCTTAAAAACTAATATTCATAAAAAACAACATATAATTTTTCCAATAGAAAAAGCCGTTTACATCATTAAGCCAAAATCAATGAAAACTTTCATGTGATCAGCTTAAATTCAGTTACAGCCTGTTTCAGTACGAAATCCACATGAAACATTTACATATATTGAATTGCATAACTTATACTTAATATGTTAAAGGAATTTGGAAAAGTTCTAATTTTATAGTACCGACATACAAGTCCTTAGCTCTACTTCACGTATATGTTTATTTTAGATACTATATTTTCGAATTTGTAAGCAGATTGAACCTATTGATATCTCTTAAGTACACTACGCACCTGGCGCGTAACTAAACACTGTGATCGTGAAAAAAAAACGTGATTGGTAGTATCTCAATTCTCAATTATCGTGTTCAGTCTGGCTCGAGTCAAACGTACCATGACAGCGTTGCGTTCGTATCAATACAATGTAGGAACAAACTGGTCCGCGTCATTGACGCCACCAAGTTTATTTTAAAAGTAGTCGGGTAAGTAGAAGTAAGTAGTAAGTAATTGTTGTATCACAAAATCAACGGATACAATTATAATATTTTCGTTATTTTATAATTAAATATTTTTTTCGTTATTTTAAAATATTTCTAAAATTAGACTTATAAAACTATTTCTTTCTTCTGTCCTTTAAATGATATCCTGTATATACCAGGGTAGGCAAAGGAAACCTAGTGGTTGGTCACTTCGTTTTCACTTTCCGCCCAATTTTTATAAATTGCGTGCTAAGTGGTGGAAATTAACGCCGAATTTTGTTGGTATGGGTGGTAAAATAATCAACTACATGGAGTGGGAATTGAACTCATAACAATTAAAGGCCTCAAATAGTAATGATTTTAACTTCTCTAATCACTTGTTGGTTATGATAAACGGTTACGGTTACAGTGCAGTATTAAATTCCCCGATCTAACATTATGTATCAAAGAAATAAACAAAAAAAAAGGAACGGAGTAACGCATTATCCAACAAAAAACATAATATGTACTTCCATTTTTCAATATAAATATATTGAAATATAACAATAAAATCGGTATTAAAAATAACGTTATAACCATATCTTCTTATTACACAATCAAAAATTTCAAAGATATAGCGAGGAAAGTCGCGTGTCGTCTCTTACTTCTGTGGGGCGCATTCCCGCCGCGGTCGACGCCCTAAGTGACCCTTTCCTCGATTCACCACGCTATAAGAAGATGGACTTGGGACAGTTTAGATGCTATTTCGTTGCGTTTTAGAGTTATTCGGTGGTTTGTAATGAAAAGAGTAGCTAATTGTGGATAAAACATTGAAATATGACGAAGTAGTTAATAAATTGAAAGCGTAGTGGTGCAGTGGTAACGTATGAAAACATAGTTGTCGTGAGTTCGATCCTTACTTAGGGGTGTGAATTATTTGTGTTTTCCTGCTCGGGCGAGACAAAGCGCGGCGTTGATTTCTGTCTCTCAACACAAATGTCGGAGGATGGAGTTTTTGGAGTACTACACTAGGTTCTGTCTATCTTCGCTGCTACATATAATAATAGCATTTCTTTGGCTCAAAAAAAGGTATTTCTGAATATAATTTACATAATTAATAAAAATATACAATTTCCAAAGTTTGCATTCAATATTTATCCAATTTTAATAAAAAATGTCCAGGCCAGTTGAGGCGCAGGTTACAAACATGCAACTTTAAAAATTGTGGGTTGGTTGATTCCAACTTAATATATTCATTTCCTTGCTATACGAGGCTAACTGCGGCGTTGAGTTGCGCCACTCAATACGTATGCCTTCAGAATTTGGCTGAAAGTCTTGAGTCAATTCAGTGTCTTAATGAGAATGGAGGTTCCCGCTGCCTAACCTGCAATGGGCGGGATTGCTCGTGTAGCTAAGCGACAAAGATAATAAGGACTAGTTTTGCAAATAGCAAAGTTTCATATAGAATCCTTTTGATTTCAGCACAGTATGGGCGGTCTGTACGGGACACTGAAATGCTTCAACTTTGTATCTACTAGATGAGACTTTACTAACAATTTCGGCAAACACCTAGCGCTGGGAGTTCTATAGAATTAGCTTTCTGCAGCAAAATTAATTCCTTCATTTTGTTATATTTATTTTATATTGAATTTCTGTGGTGACGAATTGTATCGTGAGGTAATTTTCAGTAAGAAGATAAAGCGCAAAGCTGAATTGTGGATCAGGTATGTGTGGTGAGTGTGTTTACACTACGTTACTTCTACCTACACTGCTAAATGGGTGAGGTGAAGTAAACTTAAAAAAAATAGACAAGGCAAACCCTGATCCAAAGAGGGTTCCATTCAAACTAAAGATATTTTATCTTAAAAAAGACAAAAAGAAAAGTTTATATGCAATGATTTCTTTAATTACCATTTATATATAACATGTTAAAATAGAATGTTAAAGAGTAGATCTGCTCAGGTTGGGAATCGAACTCAACACTCTTAGCAGTCAACTACTAACCATCATATTATTATATACTGTCCAGTTAATTTTAAGGACCCTGTTACCAAATACTACAACAACTCTGAAACTTGAAGCTGTACAAACAACTCATCGTCAATGCTTTCTCAAAGCAAGTATATTTCATCTTCTACTTCATACTGATACCTAAACCTAATCTAGGACTAATTTATAGTGAATAGCTTTCTAGTAAACAGGCTGCAACGCGCCTCCAAGTGATTATTGGCTGAGCTCCGGTAAGCCGTGGATTTAGTTTAATCGACGGTTTAGCGCTGTCCTGAATAGCTTGCTGAATATTGTAATTCTAATAATACTAATAGAAATGGTTTGTAGGAAGAGTTAGGTATAGCGATAGCTTCTTTGTATTATACTATATAGGTGGAACTCGCAGTTTTGTCCTGTGTTTTTAGTCAGGTTCCCATAGGGGTTTCCGAGAAATCTTCTTTTGTGGCTCTTCTTCGAGCTTGTATTGAGTCGCGGAACTCAACGCCGCGCTTTAACAACGCAGTGGACAAATTTATTCGATTATTATATGTACATATGTGCAGACGTAGTGAACCAATATTTAACTAAGACAATCCATTCCCCAAATTCGAGCCCAAATTTCCAGATATTCATGTTAGATAGCGGCAATCAACACCGCGCTGTGCATACCAGAGCTTGAAAGTAGTACTAATTTATTTACAATCACTCTGCCGACTGTAAATCAAACCCACAACCATCGCTTTTCAGACACTTTGTTCTATTGCGACACGACAGCCTTGTCTAGTAATAAAATAAAGTATGAAAGTTTGAAAGAAGACGGCGGTAGTAATTTAGAAAAAATCTAGACCGTCTGTTAGTGGCGCGGGGACTTTCTATTAGTGGGAAACCGAGGCGCCATATTGCTAAATTGGCTGGCAGCAAATATGTGGTACGAGTGCGATATCTCCGTGATGGGGTTGCAAGATCTTTTGCGATTTATCTTATATCTTTTATCTATATTTATATCTTTTCCTTGAGGTCATTCCTAGAATTCAGTGAATTAATATAAATAACATACATTTCTTTTATCATTGTGGCGCATTGGAACAACCTTTGACGAATTGTGGGTTTGATTTCCACATGAGGAATGATTCATTCCCCCGTTCTAGTATACAAAGTACGGCGTTGAGTTCCACCACCCAGCTTGCAATGTTTCAATATTGAGTTGGTTGTGCTATCCAGGAGTAAAATCGATTAATAACGTATATTTAATATCTCTAAAATTGATGAAATTTCATAGAACTAGTAAGTAGTGAAGTGATCAGCGTCAGTCAGCGTCGCTCGTCCATAATCGGATTGGATTGTTTCGATTTAATAATTCTATGCAAAGTTGCACTTTGAAAATTATGAAGTTTCATATAAGAAGGTAGGTTGTTGGAAGTCATGGTTCGTCCGGTAGTAGAATATAAAGCTCCAAAGTATGTGAAACAAACATTAAAGATGAGATGAATGGATTTGATGTTGTGTAAATTTATATAAAACATTTTAACATTTTTAATGCTTTTTTAGCTTCACACTGCATCTTGCGCATAAAAATATTTTTGTGAACGATACTTCATTTATTGAGGAAGTATATTTATTAACTTTTTTTTATTATTATTATTTCTTACACTACACGCTCATATATTATATAGATACACGTATACACGTCAATCGTTTCGATGTAACTTATTGTACCTGGTTAGAATAACCTCGGACGCTTGTAATGTGTCATGTGTCATACACATCTCTTACTTATTCCCCCATAACAAAGCGGGCGAAGCCGCAGGTTAAAGCTAGTTTGACTTAAAAGTGATCAGGAAGTCAAAGCACAGGTATAACGGCTCACGACGGCGCAGTCGTGTGTCGTTTGAACCCGCGACCCTCTCTGCGCACGACCGATAGACTGATGAGGTTTTGTATGGATATATTATTAAAATATTAAAAATATTTATTTACATTTATATTTACATTTCTTCGCTCCGGTGTTGTGCAAAGTGCGGCATTGAGTTCCGCTACTCAACACGTAAACCTCCAGAATTCGGCGGAAAATGGGGAACGGAGTGTTTTAGTACTAGCTTCCCTCTGCCTGCCCTGCTATGTGCGGGATACAGCGTGAAGCTGATTTGATTTATCGATTCATATAGCATCTGTGACTGTAAGCGCGACTATTGCAGATTCGAGTCCCACTTGAGTTAATAATTTTTGTTTATTTCCTCGCTTTAGTAGAGCAAACGAGACAAAGCTGTGAGTCCTGCTATTCAACATGCAATGTCAGAAAATCGGAAGGACTCCTTTTACCCTGAACCCTGCTACAGGTATGCAGGATAACGTGTGAAGCTAAAAAAAATATCAATATTATTTTAAAACTGAAGATTTTCTTCGAACGCGTTAATCTCAGGAACACGTAGAAAATATATATTTTTTTCATACTCCATTTATCGGGGAAGACTTTAATCTATATTATATCAAATTACCGTTAACAACATGCACATTTGGTAAAGGAAATAAACAACAATGAAAACAAATACTTTATTGTTAGTTCACGTTAAAAATAATAATTAGATAACTATAAGGGGCAGTTAGTTACTTACAATTTTTTTTTATCTTTACTTATAGCTTTTGATTTAGCCATCTTAGTTTGATAAAAATAGCTAAGGGCTGTGTATGACACATTAAACATTATATTAAGTGCCCGAAATAACTATGACCGCAGGTACAGTTGAATTGAATTGATTATCGTGATATAAATATGATATAACCTATAGCCTTCCTCAATAAATAGACTATCCAACACAAAAAATCTTTTCAATATGATTTATTTGTTCCTGAGATTAGGGTGGTCAATTAAACAAACTCTTTATCTTTGTAATATAATAGTAAAACGTATTTAAAGTGAAAAACCTACATAAAAATAAATATTCGGTAAGTTGATATTTTAATTTTATAACAATAATCTGATGCTGAAACTAAAATAATCTTTTTTATTCGATTGTGACCTTTACTGAGATGGATTTAAATATGTAGATATTACATTTTTAAAATCGGTTTCCACGACACAGGTCTTTATTGATTCGATTTTTTGAAATATCAACTTAATTATAAAAGTACAGGAAGTCGTACTTGTTACCTTTATACTTTTGGGAGAAATGTAAAAGATTCCTTTAGTTCATTTAGTCGTCACGGAATCTGTCTGTTAACGCGACAATTGTGGGTTTGATTCTCAATCAAGGTATTTATTATTTATTTTTTCGATTTTAACAAAAAAGCGCGGCGTCTACTTCCGCCACCTAACCTGCAATGTCTCAAAAATTGCGCGGTGCGTGGGGACGAGGTTTTTTTAATATAAGTTTCCCGCTGCCTTTCGTATACGCGGGAGTAGATATTTTATATATAAGGTCTTATAACCTTCTTCATAAAATGCGCGAACGGTTATAGAACCCCAAAAAACACTAAACGAAAATGTACATACATAATTAAAAGTCTTCTTGCACTTGGACTAACTACTGAGCTTAGTTGAACTCTAGAACTTGTTCTAGTAGTGCTCAATAATTCCTCGAAATACTTACATGAATTGGAAAAAAAGGGATTTTCCATTTTAAATTATAAAATTCACAAAAAATAAAGTAGCGGGCGACTACTAGTTATCTTATAACTGTCTTTGTTCTATATCCAAAGCGTCGCCGTCGCTGGACCGAGCGTGGGTGGGTGGGTGCCTGTTGCGTGTTGAGCAACCGCTCGAATTAGAATAGATCTTGCACATTGCACTATAATATGTAAAAATTACATCGTGTCGTAGTGGATAAAAGCGGGCGTCTGACGATGAATGTGGGTTCAATCCCACCACTCGGGGGAATGATTATATTTACGTAACTTTCATTGCCCCTCTCTGGAAAACAGATTGTGCCAATTAACACGAAAATAAGCCGATGTGTGGGAAACTGAGTGTCTTAACAGGGTCGGCAGAGGGCTGCCGACCCTGCTGTGTAGGGGATACAGCGTGAAGTTGACTCAAATTTTTATTTTTAATATTTTCTAGGAAGAATCGAAAGTGTCAAAATGAATAGGCGAACAGATGTCGACATGGCTGGCGCTCCCGACGATGCTGTAACCTGACAAATGTGGGTTAAGATACGCTATCGTTTAAACGGGCAGCTAATTAAAGAGATGTAGGTCTACAAAGGCCACCGTGGCTTAACGGGACACCGAGTGACTGTGAGCATGAAGGTTGTGGATACAGTCCCCACTTGTGGGAATGATAGTACCTACTTAAATTATTTTTACTTCTCCGCTCTCATAAACAAAGTGCGGTGTTGAGTTACAGTAGGTAATACGCAATGTTTTTCTTATATTTAGGCGAATGGTTGTTGAGATTTGAGATGCCGAACTTAACGCCGCGCTTTGTATTAGATGAGAAGTAATTTAAACATATTTAAACTTTCTACTTATTTCCTATTATATTTATAATCCCTATGTATTGACAGTACGAATAATTATAGCTTGACATAATCTATTATAACTTTAATTGCAGTTCTTTTATTTGGAATTAATTAATATAATTCTAATACAAGATGTCCCTATAATTACTATGATATTGTATGTGTGGGCCTTAAAATGAAATACCCTAGGTAGTTAGTCGGAACTATTGTAACAATTTATTTTTGATCGACACCTACATATAAAATGTCTAAAAAACAGTTTTGTTTGTGCTTCAATCGACTGTACACCTGAGTATTTGATATTAAGTTCGGCTCGGTGCTATATCTTGAGAAAAAGCTTGACAAACGAACGAGAAATTAAAATTATAGGGTTTCTATGGATTTTGAGGTACGACCCCCCAAAAATAAGGCTTAGAGTAAAAACTACGTACTCATAACGTGTACAGCAGTATGAGAAAGTCCAGTTAAGATAGATACGCTTGCACCTAATTAGGTGTACTAAGCCTTACACGTTAACAAGCTTCCGTTTCGAATATCAATTGTTTTCGAAGTAAACGTTTCCAGCGTACATTCAATGTTTGCATATTTTCCCCTTTTAAACCAATGCAATGCGAGGTTATTACCAGTATTTTCTGTGAGAACAGCGAAAGTATTTTAAAATCAGAATACTTTTTAGCTTCAAGTTGTTACTGGATAGAGTAGACAGGAAGAACCTGTGTGTCCAGACACTTGCTTTTCACCTTGAATATGGGATGTTGAGTGTTGAGCGGTGAAACTTAACACTGCGCTTTATTAACACACAATTCGGTCCCCCAAGTGTGAATCGATCCTACAGATTATTGATAGCTCCTAATATTTCTTGTTATTTATTTTAAATTATTTTTGTATTTATCAACAGGTATTTTGTTTTTGCTTTGAATCCCAAGAAAATTAATAATATGTACAATATTTGTATGGTAAATAGAGTAACCTAATGCCACGTTTGACCTAACTAGACCTAGATCACTCCGATACCAATTAAAAAAAAATACAGGAGTTGGATATGTACCTATACCTAACTGTTATTCGAATTAAATAACATAAAACTAAATAAAAAAACAAAAAGAAATGCATTTTAGTGTGATCTCGCGATATTATATCTAATGGTTCCAGATCAGTCGAACAGACACTAGTGACGTGAGTATTGCGCAATAATAAGTGATAAAAAACTCGTCTATTGTCGACGTGCACGCATGTAGGGCTGTCGGTGCTGTGGATTTTTTTTTATAGATTCACGCTGTACCCTGGGTATTATAGTAGGCAGAGGCAAACTAATCTTAAGAAATTTCTTTGCCAATTTCCGAGATATTGGGTGTTGAGGGGCGGAGCTTATCGCCACACTGTGTCTTGTAGATGGTTTACTTTTATTTTTATTTGGTAAATGAGGAAATTGAAATAAAACGGAACGGCGTTAATACGTTAGACTATTAACTATCGAACATAAATTCTAAATCATTTGGATCATAGAATTGTCTTTTGCTTTAATTTGGCAACCCTAACGATTGTAACGGTATTATTGTTTTTTTACAATAAGTGCACCAATTTAAGCATTATGTTTTTTTTCTGCAGAGGTCCTTTTACTTCCCGTGGTTTTTAACTGAAATGCTACTGGCATTGCTAACGTTCTCAGTTAGAAGTACGTATTATCTTGTGCCATAATCTAAAGCCCCATGACCTCCAGTTTAGTTCAGTCATAAGTACTGAACTAAACTGGAGGCGGCGGCTTTAGATTGTGAAGGCGACAATTGTAGCTTAAACCCAAGTCTTACTAGGCTCGGGGAGAATGAATTATTATCATTTCCTCGCCCTGGTAAGAAGATAAAGCGCGGTGTAGAGTTACGCCATTCAACTCGCAATGTCTGGAAAATTGGGTGGTGCGTGGGAATTGGATTATGATAGCCCACTGAAAGAGGAAGCAATAAACAAGGATCGCGTATACAGTGAATCCTTATGCCACTACGCCTCGATGGTGTTGATTTTTTTAGCTTCACGCTATATCCTGCATATAGCAGGGAAGGCAGAGATAACCTCGGAATAATTTTTTTTGAACTCAACGCGAAGTTGTGCCTTGTTATCAGAGCGAGGAAATGAAAATATAGAATATAGAATTCCTTGGAGTTTGATTTGAACCTACAACCTGTCATATATACACTGGCACGCTTACGCTCTGCGCTACGACTGGCTTCGATAGCGCTGATGATGATCCGTTATCCTGACATTGACCTTTGCGAATGCCATTTCTCCATGAGACGTTAGCATTTGAAAGCGGCGGACATTTCTAAATAAATAAACGATCCATTCGATGTCTAAGCAAAGTTGTCTATTCGATTTGTTTTTAAGTCGTAATTAGTTTGACATTTAAAGTAAACTTGAAACTTAATAGGAGCGTTGTTATCTGTTATTGTTTATTTTCCTTTTATAAGCTGTATGTGTATCCTGCATACGGTACTGGAGACAAAAGAAATCTAATGGTTATGACACCGTTCTCCACGTTCTGCTCAACTTGTGAATTGACATTGTGAATTGAGTGGCGGAGCTCAACGCTGCACTTTCTTTATTTAACGTATTGGAAGTTAGATATAGCTTGAAGAACTAGACAATGTATAGCTCAGTAGGTTTCCAAGATGCACAGGTTCATTTGAACCGCTACGTTTAATTTATTATACGTTTTCTAAGAAAAAACAGAAATTTTATTTCCTAAATATTGAAAAGGACTTTAAAGATAACAGGGTTCTAGAATAAAAAAAATATGTAAAACTTAGACTCATATAATATGTACCTGTAATAAGCATCTAAGCGTGGACACACAACCACTGAGTCTGACTACTTAGTATGTATGCACTGTACAGCTTACTTTCGACGCACGTCGCTAGCTTCCGGTACGATTTCGATCATCGGACAATTTGGAGGTTGGGAAATAAATATCATATTATATAACTTTGTTTTATACTCATTGCTGCCTGCAATGTCAGTAGTGGCTCAGGGGCAAAAGTATGTGACTGTAAATGCGAATAGTTGTGGGTTCGATTCCCACTCGAGGACATGAAATATTTATTTAAATTTATATATTTATTTTTCCGCGTTGGCTTTCGGTGTAAAATAAGGGAACGGAGTGTCTTAATAGGTTCCCTCTGCCTACCCTGTTGTGATACAGCGTGATGCTGGTAATTTCCCGATTTGTTCGCGTGCACATGATGACGTTAACAATGCTACTTCCATTTACCACTAACTTCCACTACACCCCGGCTTTGTAATATTAGTGTACTCGCAGATTTAGAGAGATCGTTCGATCATATTAGTATCACTTTCGTACTCTTGCTAGAGTGCTAGTTAACATAGTACATAAATTTTTAACGCAAAACAATTTTTTTCCGAATCTAGTATCGTATATTGATTTCGGTCAGACAGTGGGGCATAAGCAAAAATAAGTTAAATATAATAAATTCCCCAATTTGAAATTGAACCTTCACCCGTCGCGTTTAAAGAAGTTGTATCACTGCACCACGACGGTCTCAATAATCTATAGATGTTTCAAATGATTGATAATGTGTTGTTAGCTGAATAGCTAGGTCCTGACTCACTGTAGGTGTCAATAAACTAAGCAATTGGAAATCTACGGCTGTTTAAAGGTTTTGTGGTTTTGGACTTACATATTTTAATATTATTAGTAATTATTGTGTCTATAATTTATATTTCCATTTCTTCGCTCTGGTGTCGAGGCTAAACGCGGCGTTGAGTT
>DWAN01001096.1:0-19108 GCA_018230445.1 Heliconius hewitsoni
TGAAATATTTACTTAAATTTATATTTCCATTTCTTCGCTCTGTGTCGAGGCTAAGTGCCACGTTGAGTCCTGTCACTGAACATGCAATGCCTCCAGAATTCGGTAAAAACAATATATAAAAAAAAAACTTTGTAAGATTCGAAATTCGAATACACAATGCATCTTTCACTTGTCACAATAACTTTCAAATAAGCTTGCACAGTTTGTGTTGAGCTTCACTCAGGAAAGAAATTAATACTTTTTTAGAAAACGTATAAAAATTTTAGCGTATTGGGATTTGAACCTGCATCTCTTGGAAACCATCCGACCCTTGGACGGTATGTTTCATTTTTTTCGGTCTATTTGTTTACGATACATTAAAGGCCCCAGATTAGGCGGTCAGGTAAACCGGCGCGGTGGGTCGGGGCTCGGGGCCGGCTGTTGAAAGTAAAAGGCCTTTGATGTATTCCTTCTTTGTTATTGTTTCAATTCTCATGTTCTTGCAAATACATAAAGTGCAACTGGTTCTTTTTACTAATTCTTTAGATGGCGCTATGTTTTAGAAGTTATTTTTATATTGGAGGATTTTTTTTTAGCTTCATCCTATCTCGCATAGCACAGGAGAGATGAGATAGCCGAGGCAGGGAACCTGTTAAGGCACTCCGTACCCTATTTACGCCCAATTTTTGAAATAATTCGTATTCAATCAACGCCGCTCTTGGTGTACTTTTCAGAGCGAAGAAATGAAAATAATTAATTCCGGCCTCAACGCCCCCCTCGTGGGATTCGAACCCAAAACCGTCGTGCTTATAGTCCAGACATTCTGCCGATGCCACGATGATCTCATATAAACGTAAGATATTTATAAATGAATATTAATTACAAGAAAATAGGTACTAATTAGTTGCCACTATTGATCCAACTTTGTGTAACAGATATTATGAAATTCCACTCTGTATAAATTAAATGAGTATGTAGATAATTACACAGCGTAGCACGCTAAAATTTCTCATGTGTCCTTGAGGAGTATGGGGGAGCACTTATAGAGCATTTCCTGAATTTCCAAAGAGAAAGAGTTACATATTACGTACCTAAAATAGTCCATGCATCCACAATTGTGAAAGCAAAAGTTTATAATATTTGTACGAAATAGTTTCTAAAACACGAATTGACTTTTGACATGCTGTAAAACAAATTTAAAAAATATTAAACATAATATCAGCTTCACGCTGTATCCCGCACACAGCAGGGTAGGCAGAGGTAACCTAGTCTTAAGACATTTTTTTTTAAACATAATATAAGTAGTGTATAGACTTCAAGTATTACAAATTAATCGTAATCCGACCAGAAAATCTTATGTAACTTTAGAACTTTATACAGCGTAATACAAGCGTATTGTCATTTAAGTTCACATGACGTCTCGTTCGTTCCAATTTCTGAAGGAGATGAAAGTAGCGGAGTTAAATAATATTATCACATATAATAATTATATTTTGCGTCTGAATGTAAGAGTGATGGTTGTGGGTTCTAACCCACGAGTAGTGTAAATAATTTATTTTCCCGCTCTGTCAGAAGACAACAAACAACGAACACGGCGTTAAGTTCCGTCGCTTAACACGAAACAAGTGACATTATATTTTATAGATATTATAGTCACAGAACGTCGTATCCAAGTGAATGCGGTAACCACGTGAAGTTAAAAATAAAAAATTTATTGTTTATAAAATATCCAATTGATAACACCTATGTGTTTTGATAAGCTTTTTATATAATTGTTTATATAAAAACAATATTTCAATATTGTTTAAAAGGAATGAATTAATTTGATGGAAAAACGAGAAACGAGATTACTTGTTACATATTTACGATTTTATAAAAATGTTATTAAAACTTTTGTGATTAATTTATAAATCTCAGGAATTAAATCTGAAACCATAACTCATTCATAATTTCCATCAAAGTTAAAACATGTGGTTTACAAAATTGATTTCACATTGATTTTCTCTCTTATTTAATTAACACAATTTTGAAGTTGTTTAAGATAAATTTGCTGCGGTCATTAATTTGTAAAAACATTTTACATACAAACAAACAGCACATGTACTTGTTCTTATCACTGATAACAGATACATAATGTGTAGAGAGTAATTAAAAATGTCGATTCTATAAATCAAAGTAAACTTTAATTACACTGCTTAGTCCACAAAGGATCGTACTAAAAATGTGGTTGATTCGAATTATATGTAGATATTATATGTATATATCGACGGTCCATAGGTAAAGTATCGAAAGTGAAAAATTGCAAATTTACTTTATTGTTGTTTTGATCTGCAAATGTAGGTAGTTTTCCACTACATACACGTTTAATAAAAACATATATTGGAAATTTTGAAAAATCTTTATTAAAACTCTTCTTAATAAAAAGCAATAAAAACATTTGCGATTTTTCAACATTTTACCTAGGGACCATCGAAATATTTCTATCTTTTTTATGTCCGCATATACTATAAGTGAAATGGACCAGATTCAGTCATGTATTATCATTATTTCAAAAACTTTATAAAAATTTAACGTAGGAGGACTCGAACCCGCGATTCTTGGAAACCGTCCAAGCGCTCTGACCACTAAACCATGCGCTCTGATGAATAAGCATTTTTCATAATATATATTATGATTATCGTTATTCTTAGCAATAATCATTGGGTAACTTGCTAAAAAAATGCAGTAATCGTCCTACAGTAAAGCCAACATTAGAAATATAATAAAGCTTATAGGAATTTCGACATCGCTTGACAGCAACGTATAGCTTAATGGTTGTTGGTGGAGCGCTTGTGCGGCTTCCATGACCATGGAGCTCAATTCCTGTTACGTTCAAATTTTTTAAATATTTTTTTTAATTTTGTTACTTTTCCTAATGTGGAATGATGTTTTAAAAATGTTAAAAATATCGACCATTCTGTTCTCCAATTTTTATCAATCGTGTAGAGTGCGTGTTGGGTCAAGAAATTTGATTTTATTTTAAAGTAATAATAAGCTTTACAAGGGACGTGTTTTGAATCCATGAAAGAGTATTATCGTACCCACAAATGTTTGATATAAATTAGTGACATTTGTTGAAATTCTGCTTATACATAGAATAGGATACATTAATATCAAAACAATAGAATAGAATAGAATATACTTTATAACAATAAAATTATAAAATGTATGCAAAGGTGGTCTTATTGCTTCAAGCATTCGTTTACAGGCAACCCTTGGCAAATGAAGGACTAAATTTTAACAAAGAAATGAGAATAACGTTATAGTGCACAAATCGTGTAGAGTGCGTTAACAATATCCTTAAAGTACCGGAAAGAGAAAATTAAACAAGCTATAGCTTTATTATTTAATACGGTACTTACATACAGTATCTACTATAAAGTCATGCTAACAAAAACGAATACAAACATACATAGTACCAACTATATAATAAGTTTAATTTTTACTTACGTATATATTTTCAGACTATTTTAACATTAATTTTAATATATACAAATATTTACAAAACAAATATTTTAAATTTAAATGAAGCTATTTTAACCGGATTCCAAAATGTATAATATAAAATATACACGATTAATCCGGTTAAAATAGTTTCATTTAAAATGTGTAATAATCGTGACAATCAAAGAATTGAAATATTTTAATTTTAGTTTTTAGTAGTAGTAGTAATAACATGAGAATTTCAAATCGTAAGTAGTCTAATTATATTTACTAGTTCATTGAAACTAAAACTAGACCGACCATTTAGAGCATTCTGTTCGCTTATAAATATCACCTTATTTTATATAATTATATTATTCAACACAACCGGTTTTCGCTTTTATAAATTTAATTAATAATTATAAAAAATATTATATTTTGCTTGTTTCTAAGGATTTTAGTTATTTGCACATTAGTGATCAAAATGTTACAAATGTAAATGGCGATATACAGACTATAACTAACTATAGAATAAATGTATGACACACCCGTAATTAAGCTGCTAGCTGGGTCAAAATAAGGTCCACGTCCTCAGATAAATTTTGGCAATAACAGTTATATTGTTATTGCAGATGAAAAAAATGCATTTCATAATTTTAGAATGGTTTATTTTGTTAAACAATTGAAATAAATTAATGTATTTATTTCAGGAGTTACTGGTCCAAATTGAAAAAATACTTTTCTGTTGGATTGTCAATTTATCGTGGAAAGCTATAGGCTTTGTTATATCGCTATAATCGTTTCTACGAAGTCGAGCTGCTACGGTGTATCCTGCATATAGTAGGATACGCAGAAGGTAACTTAGTGTGACGACACTCCGTTCTCTATTTGCTGCTGAATTTTAGAGGCATCGCGTGATTGTTCACGCCGCGCTTTGCCTCGACACCAGAATGATAAAATGATTAAATATTACATTTCCTCAAGTAGGAATCGAACCCACAACCTGTAGCGTCCACAATCACTAGCCTCTATGCAGGCCAGTATTGCATAGAATATTTTAAGATTATCAGGCTCTAAATAACTAATTTCATATGAAAAATGTGTTGTAACATAATAATATGTAGCCACTTTCACCAGTGTTCGACACAATGGATACCTTACAAGTAGATCTGATGTAATCAAATCTGTTACAGTGTCAATAGACTTAAAATGCTATTTTCTACTCGACTGTACCTAAAAACGATATAGTAAAAATATATCAAATATAAAAACATATGTTTTTTGTTTTGTTTCTTTTGCAATATATCATCTGTGTAAATATTTTAAAGGTGTACATAAATACAATCATACATTCTATCCGGAACCTTTTCAACATAAAATATACAAATTCAGCAAACTGCCGTTATATTAGGTTCAATGTCTTTGCTAAATATTAAGCTAAAATCCCTCGAGTTGGAGCGATGCAACCGGTTTTAAAGGAGAGTAACACGAAGTGATTGCAGATTGTATAATCACAGAGCACCCAGAATCCCGTGGCGTGGATTATAATATGATTATTTTTTATCTTTTACAAAATTAAATAAGTAGAGAAAATGTAGTGTTGAGTCACTCTTTTTAATTATTTATTTTTTAGCGTTACGCTGTATCCCGCGTACAGCAAGGTAGGCAGAGGGAACATAGACACTCCATTCCCCATTCCTCTTTCTCCCACTATTTTTATGTAAACCTACGTGTGATATAGCGGAATACAACGCCGCATCCTAAAAAATAATATTTCATAGTTACAATAAAATTGGCAGCAACATTTAAAAAAAGAAACTATATTGTTGAAATGTATCTACGGTTATATATACCTATTTCTAATATTATCATGAAACGCAGGTTTTTCTTATCAGTATAAAGCGTAAGTCACATCAATACCATCCGGCAAAATATGAAATTGGCTAAATTATTAAAAAAAATAAAAATTAAATATGTTCATACTTAAATTTTATTTTTTTATTGTCATTGTGGCAGATTGTAAACGCGACAGTTGTGGGTTTGATTCCCACTGGGTGAACGATTTATTTTAATTTCTAAACCCAACGCTGTCAAAGTGGAGAAGTGAGGAGTGTCTTAACACTAAGTTTCTCTATACCTTGCTACATTTGGGATACAGAGTAGAGCTAAATTAAAGAAGAATACACCTTGTAACACGATCGATTCATTTTACTCTTCTTAAGCAGCATTTGTATGCGAATCTGACCTCTATCCAATATCGGTTGTTCGCAACGTCATTGGTAGTGATAAGATAATCACCGAAATCTGAACTCGTTCGGCGCATCGCTGATAACGCGAAGACGGAAGGCATACTTCAACACTTTAACTTGCAGATTTACTCTTTTACATTTATTTATATGGGCTCAGTATATATTTTTGCTTTTCTCTAATTAGTTTTATGAGATGAGGTTACGTAGAGAAATCCTAGTGATATTTATTTCGTTTGTTGTTATATTAAAACTGCATCCCGCATATAACAGAGTGAGAAAATTAAAATAATTAATTCTTCCGAGGTATCAAACAGGCAGACGTTGCGTTTAAAGGCAGACGACGCTGTCTCGTTGCACCACGACGGCAACAAAATCCATTTTAAATACACATTTGTTTTCTTTAAACAGTACTTACTTAAAATTTCCCATCTTAGAGCCATTTTATTTTGTTGTTTTTTTAATGTAAAGATTGTTTATTGGCAGGCTTCAGTATAACGTAGTAGATCACTCACGCAGGTTGACAACCTCTGGTCAATTGATCTTAGGAGGACTTTCTAGGTCTAGTCCCCGCATATCCTCATTGGCTAAATACATAAGTTACTGAGAAAGGAAGTACTATATATGGGGAGGGTTACAAAAATAACTCGACCAGTTAAAGTTAGAAATACATATAAAATTAATAAGTATTTTACTGTATTTATGCGTGTTTAAATACTTGATTTACATTTACAATATTGTAAAGTTTCTTTAAAGATTTCCCACATCATTAGTATTATTATGGGGATTAACTGTAAGAATGTAAGAAATAAACTCGTATGATTTACTGTTGAAGTTGTCGTGCGACATAGCGGTCGACTGTAAACGAGACGGCTATGGGTTCGACTCCACGTTTCTCACTCAGATGTATGAATTATTTTTATTTCTTCGCTCTGGTTACAAGACAAAGCGCCTCGTTGCATTCCGCTACTCTGAAAAATCTGAAAAATTTAACAGAAAGTGAGATACGGAGTGTTTTGACACTAGGTTACTAACCTAACCTTCTATATGCAGGATACAGTGTAAAATAAAATAAAACAGGATAACTAATTCAATTAGTTGTCAATTTTCTGCACAATTAAAAACATAGCTAAGGAGGAGTGGCGTAACTTAACGCTGTGTTTTGTGTAACCATTAAAGAAGCGGAACTTGTGACTTCCATTAAATACATGATATATTTAGCCAAGGAAATACTATTTTCTACAATTTTGTTTTACGTTCATCTTTTTACAATCGACATTTTCCATTAACCCACAAGTAACAGCCGCGTCATTATTTATCTTATTTTAACAAACATTTTTTTAAGACCTTTCATCTCTTCCACGGCCTCTTGTGAACATACAAAAAAGAAAGAATGACCTCGTTCCTTTATGGTTTAAATGGTCAATAGAATGTATAATATATATGTATCAACAGTACTTCCATTGAAGTTAAAAAATTACACGTTGCAGGAATTTGAGTTTTTCCCGTTTCTTTATTTGTATCTTCAAGTATGACGACAGATAGACGAAATCTATTTCTCGATACAAAAATATCAATTTACATTTTCCAATTCGTTAATTTTAGTAATTTAGTTCAGATATATATAATAATTTTATATTAGTTCAGATTATTTACTGTTTCTCCTTGCACCTTTCACCCATGTGCCAGACACAACGCGCTGGTAGTGAAGTAAAATGTTGCTTCCATTTTATTCCGCATATAATAAAATAGGCAGAGAGATTCACTTCCTCTTCAGATTTCTGCCCGAATTTGATACATTGCGTATTGAGTGGCGGAACCTAACGCCGTGTTTCGATTTTTGTTGTACGAAGCTGGCGACCATTTCACAGCCTTATCACTGCGTCACGATGGCTCCTGTTTCAGATTCAGATATTCAGATTCACTTTAACCAGATTGATGAACCAAAAAGTTAATAAATACTTGAATAGAACCTTCAGTTATGTATTTGCCTGATAACTACACAAAAATATAAAAACAACTTCAGCATGTTCTTGAATTCTAAAATATATGAAAAGAAAATATATATTTTTTAATATTATACAATCTAGAAACGTTCTGGTGTATTATCACAATGTTTTATTTTTATATCGATGTGAAAAGCCAATAATCCGTGAGTCGTTGATAATTTGTATTGGATATATTATAACGCTCGTCCGCTACGCATTATTTGTAATCGTGGATCGATAATTTTTTGCTAATGCTATGTGTTTTTTTAATACATTTTAATAATTTCTTATTCTTTTCTTTTTACTTATTCTGAAACCACGATATATTATTATAATTTAGGGGAAAAAATATGTATTTCGATTTTTAATTATAAAAAGATTTATTAAAAAAAACAAAGTAGTAACCTATTAAATGAATTAATTATTTTTGTTAATTTAAATGATTTTGTTTAAAGTCAAAGTAATAATTTCATAAAATATTCAGATCAAACCAGTGAGATACTAAGATCAAGGCTCACGTGAGTTCATCTTAACACTGATTTGTTTGTCAAAGCCTGCCTTGAATATATTACAAGTTTTTGCATTACGTCGTATTTACATAAACAAATTTGTTATTCAAACTTATATTTACGTATAGAGCCCGTCTCAGCAGGCAGAGCGTCTGATTGTTGACACGACGTTTGTAGGTTTGATTTCCATTCGTATTCCCATTCGTCACTCCTTTGGTTGGTTGGTTGGTTTCTCTTATCTCTATTATATAAATTAAAAAATACATATTAAAAAATTATATTATAGAGGCCAGTCGCGGCGCAGCGGCACAAACTGTGACTGTAAACGCAACTGGTTGTGAGTTCGATCCCCACTCGAGGAAATTAAATATTTATTTAAATTTATTTTATATTTCTATTTATTCGCTCTGGTGTCGAGGCTAAGCGCGTCAAAATTCGTCTGTAAGTGGGGAACAGAGTGTCTTAGCACTAGGTTCCCTATATATTATACCTAGCTGTGTACGGGATTGTATTAAAACCTCTTTCATAGACACAACTTTATGATATCAAAACCTATAAAAGTTTTATTTAACAACAAAGCTCATGTAGTTAAAACCATAAATAATTTAAGCTGAAGCCTTTATTAAGTCTTTAAGTTTTAGTTTTATCTTTTATATAAGATTACACACATAATATCCGGCGGATGTTGTTTTTCAAAGGATATAGCTCGTTAGTAATTATTGCGTTTTCTATGTATTTATTTTATGTTCTTCATATATATATACATACATATTAAAAAATATAGGGCAAGTGTTTAACTATAGACTAATATATATATAAATAATAGTCTTCACTTTTACCATTTTTAGAGTAAGTTAAAAAAAAATTTTTTTAGCCTCCTGCTTTTATCCGACATAACAGGATAGTCTGAGGGAACCTAGCACTCTGTTAATCACGCACCGCCGAATTATCGAGACATTGCGTCTTCCACCGTCCCCCACCACGTTCTACCTCTCAGGTACGGCCTTGCTTTCTCAAACTTAAATGGTATTAGGAAAAGCAACCTTATACGGCTTTATACACAAAAAAATGCAAATTAAAAAGATACAATATGAGAGATACTATTTTTAACATGCATTGATTTGATTAAGCCACATTCATTTCGTTGGGAAACAGATGAGTGTGCATATAATCTTTAAGTTTCAGAGGTTCTTTAAAACAGTGAAAAAAAACGAATATCCTTAGCAATCTTTATTTGTAGTCAAGAGCCCATAAATATTGTATTCTCATTTTCTTATTTTAATTGTGAATACTCCACAGAATCCTCTAAAAATATTGAATAAAATAAACGTATGAAAGATTTCATAAGTGAAAAAAACGTCATAAGGTCCTGACCTATTGTCAAAGGTTCAAAATTTGTAAAAACTAAGTCCTGTCATTGACGCGTGCTATAGCGCAATAGGACAGCTGACACGAAACGCGATGTTTGTGATTTCGATTCCCATTCGTGGACATATTGTATTTATTTTCCCGCTGTGGCAGCTTCAAACAAAGAAGGGCATTGACTACTTATATCTTGAATTCGACCCGCAAAGTGAAAGAAAAAGGAGTGTCTTAAAACTAGGGTTGAAAAGCTGAAAAAATATCTACGAGATTTATTGCTCGGCGAAAGAAAAAATCAAATAACATTTAAGTCAAAGACCTCAGTAATAAAAAATAATTAAGCCGTTATTTGCCTATCTACGTACGGGTAGTATTGAGTGTTAACTTACTTACTGATTTTCCATTTGCATTAACTAATTTCAACGGTAAATAACCTGAGGTTATATAGCTTTGCCAAGTACAGTTATTTAGGTTTTTCCATATTGTACAAATTGGGTCTTTTATAGACACTCGGTGACATAGTGATTTTGCACTATCTAGTGAGTAGTGGCACATCTCTTCGTCAATATCTAAAATATTAGCAATTATTTATATATATCGTTAGTTTAAATAAACTAATATTTTTTTTTAATTGCAATATAAAATGCCTTAACTTTTACCACTGTAAATTATGATTTAGGTTCCCTTTGAGTTAGACGAACAAAAAATTTTACTAAAATATAATAAGCTCTATGCTTAGTATTTATAAAACTAGCTCAAAATAAAAGACGATGACGCGTTTAAGGTTAAATATATACAAATGTATACACGTGCTGTACATACAGGTGCAATACGACTCATCTTCAAGTACATAATAAAATATTTTTAATACAATATGTATACTCTTTTTCACTGAGGCACATTGGCACAAGGGTGTGACTGTAACGCGACGGCTGTGAGTGCCTTCTCACTCGAAAAAAAGTGTGGTCAAAAGTCCAGCGTTGAGTTCCACCAATCAACATGCAGTGCCTCAAAAATTCCGCGGAAAGTGGGGAACGGAGTGTCTTAATACTAGGTTCCCTTGCGTACTCTACTGTGTGAGAAATATAACGTGGAGCTCATATACTCTTTTTCAAAATGTCTAACAAAAAAAGTCTAGAAGTTTCGCTGTGTTGTCTGTCAATCATTTCGCCTGATTATTTGTAGATAAATTTTGGTATTCGATAAAATATCTTATCGAATACTAAAATATACACGATTAATCGGTTAAAAGTAATCCTCTTTAGTGTGTAAAAGTTGCCAATATCAAATGTCTTATTCTATATTAGCGACCCGCTTGCGACTTCGCCCGCTTAAACTATACAATTATTAAATTGCTAATCTCCATTACACTCGTTTTCTAATAATAATATATATTAAAAATAAAATTTAAGACAATTCAATAATAGTTATTTATAGGAATTTTATCGAAAAAAAAATATATTTAATATGTTATAAATTTATTTATAAACCAATTGAAACAAACACTAAATGTTAAGGTGAGCTTGCCAAAATACATTAGTGACAACTGCAATATAATCGGTTAAGCCGTTTCTGCGATTAGCGTGAAAACGCACGAAGAAACGGACAAAAGCTTTAAAAAACTATTGATTTTCTATTACGTTATCAAATTAAAAATTTAATTTGTTTCACGCACACAGCAGCGTATCCTGCACACAGCAATGTAGGTAGGTTGGGGGAAACTAGTGTAAAGACATTCCGTTCCCCACTTTTCGCCGAATACTGGAGGCATTGTGTTGGCGGAACTCAACGCCGCGCTTTGCGTCGACACCAGAGCGAAGAAATGAAAATATAAAAAAATCACCTACACAATTTTTTGATAGAATAGAAAAATACAAATGCAGAAACTACTTCTGCAGCAAGAGTGGGAAAACCGGTTGAGATGAGTTGAAAAATTTTTATACAATCGTATATACAATAATAATCAATTTCATTTTTTACTTCCTACGAAACAGATGTTGTGTGTTTTTACATGTGCGGTGGATTGGATGAGGTTTTTTTTAATTTTCAATTTTTCAGCCTTGTTCATCTCCTTAAGAGCTAGAAGCACATTTCCAAAACGAGGTAGTGATTTTTTGGGTCAGAGGTTTGTAAAAATTGTAATTTTGTTTGCTCGTTTAATTCCATAATCAGTCAGGGTACTTTTTATAGACTCGCATACTTTTATTCTCGCGTAGATCATATTCGGCTAACAAAATTAGTTAATTTAGCAGTTAGTGACCACTGGTTACTATTTACTACGGTTCGGACTTTGACCTGTACAATAACAAAAATATTTTTAAATTTTATACCGTGTAGCGGTGCACTCAGAGAGAATGGTGGTATCAAGGCACTTCGGTCTACACTTTTTTTCTAGAGTAGGGAATTAGTAATAATTCATTGCTCCCAATGGCAATTAAACTCCTAACAAGTTTTTTATTTCAATTTATTTAAAATAAATTCTTTATACCATCTATTATTATGTATAATATCTTTAAATAATCTATTTATGTTATCTCATTCCCGTAATAGTACAAAAGGCAGAGAGAACCTAGGATTGAAGCACTTCTTTCTTAATTGTAGTAATCTCTCTCTCTGTTGTAATTTTTAAAACATTGCGTGTTGAGTGGCGGAACAAAACGCCACCCTAAGTCTTGTTACCAGAGCGAGGAAGTCAAAACAATTGATTTTTACCAGTAGGAATCGAACCCACAAGCGCTGCGTTTACAGCCAGACAGTTCCGCTGCGCCATGAAGGTCTAATTTTGAAATGTGCATTTTATATTTTTAATTATAAAGTTGTAGGCAACAAAGCGATATAAACGGCTCTTTTACGGGTGTCTTGAAGGTTTTATTCTTTAATGGGTTTCTTTATGTTCATGAGAAACTGACTTTACAAGTATTTAATTATTTAAGACTTGTCCGCAGGCTATTTTATGTATCGGACATATATTTGAATGTAGATAAAAAAATCTATAGAATACAACGAACAATACGTAAAAAAAGAATGTTGAAAAATACGTAAACTGCCACAGACTCCATAAGTAATGGATTTTAAATAGTGATAAATAGTTAGCTATAAGCTAACCTACTTAAATGAGAATCAGCAACTTCATTTATTATTTTACATTTTATATGTTTATGCTTTAAATCAGTTTTTATTTTCATCATTTCATCGTGCCATCGTATATCATACGATATATTGATTTCGTACAATTATGTAAATATATAATAATAAAAAATATTATAAAATATGTTTTATATTTTAACAATTAACAATATAAGCAGCGATGCCTTCAGAATCTGTAATAAAATATGATTAATTCAAAATAAATAGCATACGATATTGTTTAATAATACCACAGATTATATCAATTATGTCATTAAAATAAACATACATAAGTACATTCAATCGTTCGTTATTCGTTGTGCGTGAATAGACACGATTGTTACAAATCTATTGGCGCATAGTGACATGTAGGTACCATGTAACCATGCAATTTAGTATTGTTTCATCATGCGATATTGTTTCATCTGATATTGAAGAATCGCTGTGCAAAGGCACAAAGTGTGATTGCTTGTAGGTTTGATCCTCACTCGAAGATATGAAATATTTATTTTTTTCAGGGCAAAGCGCGGCGTTGATTTCCGTCACTCAACATGCAATGCCTCCAGAATTCGGCGGAAAGTGGGGAACGGATTGTCGTAACCTTAGGTTCCCTTTGCCAACTTTGCTGTGTCCCGCATACACCGTGAAGCTGATTGGATTTTGATTTATATTGAAGAATAAGATTTTTTTTATAAATTTTATTACTAGTTACTAGTAACCTACTATTATTATTATCTATTTGTATATTATTATATCGTAATAATTATTTTATTATATTAACGTATATTGAAAATAGTCCAAAAAACTGATAAAATAATTAAACTTCTTATGTATAAGTATTTTATAACATTTTAGTATTATTAATTAAATAAAGAAACTAGTATTTACGTAATAACGACGATACACTCGTAAGCTGCCGTCCGCCACTCCCTTGATAGCTTCTTACTTAACGAATAAATGATTTATCTTCTCTACGTATATAAAAACCAATAATTCTACATTTGTTATTACTAAAGGCCTTATTATTATTATTAAAACCTTAATATATTTTGCTACAATTATTAAATTTAAATAAAAATGCCACAACACCGTCCAGTACACGAGTGACCCCTCGAACTGTGCCTACATTTAGCATTACTTAGAATCCTGTAAAACATTGCAATTTATGCCCTAAAATTATTTAATTTTAGGGTTCATATTGAGTGAACTGCTTAGATAATATCAGAGTAGTTTTCACGGTCGTCGAGGACGCAACGTCACCTACATCTGCCAGGTCAGTGGCCTCTGAAATTGGTTCACTACCAAAAGTAACTCACAATGCTTTAAAAGTATTTTTAATTGGATTTAGCTTGCAGAGTAACAGTTTGAAGCTATTCTGTAATTTAAATATGCTAATACGTTAGTGAGTTGTATTTTAATTCAAGTGTATGTAAATTGTTATAAGAATAGATAATAACAAAGGTTTTGTTGTTTTTTAATAAGTGTATGTTTATATTGTATATGTTTATATTAATAATTTGAAATCAGGTTATTTTTGGCCTAGATAATATTATAATTTTTCTACGGAAAAAATATATCACAAATTAAAAAGAATCCATTTGCACAATTTTTTCAGTTAAAATTAAAATTAATCAAACTGTAAATGGAAAAAATGCGTTAGACTGTAATCGGTGAAATATATAACGTATGCTTATTTTACCTTATACTTATTTTTAATTGTTGTTAAAAAGTTATTATTATTTTGTTATCACATTTATTTCCGTTTTATGTTTATTTTATAGTTAGCAGAACACGTGAGGCGTTTCAAAAATAGGCACGAGGAACATATACTTAACCTAATTTCGTAGAGTAATTTAGTTTCAAGTTTACTAGATCTATAATTTATTGTAAACTATTTTCAAACCATTAGGCAGTTCGCGTTGCGATGCGGTGCTCAATAAAAAAAATAAAGGTTCATATGCACGCCGTCTGTTTGCGCGGGAAAGTTTGTTTAATTTTTTTTTGACGATGACGGCCTGATTTTGCGATGACAAGCGCAAAATATTCTTTTGCGATAAGTCATTCCGTTCTTCATTAATTGTGACATTATAGTGACATTGGTCAGAAATGGACGGAGAGAATTTTGTTTTGTATGATAAATATTTGTGATTTGTAATATGACAATATTAAACAGAATTTTCTGGAAACTTACCTCCATTGGTTTCCAGATATTCCAGCATTATACTATTGGCTAAATATAATCTTTTAGGCGAGTTTCATTTTTAAAAACTAACATTTTAGTTTTTGTTAAATTTTAGAATAGAAAATGTTAGCTATTTGACGTCAATAGGTAAGCGAGTGTAATTTAGTATTAAAGCTGGTTCAAGTAAATAAGTCTTTTATAATTTAAGTAATAAAGATCAAAATAGCTTGATTTGGTGTAAATATGTAAGGGCCATGAAACTGTTCCTAGAAACGACGGTTAACACTTCTGGTTTTATTCATACTGAATCTTAGCAGAAAAACTTTAATATTTGTATATGTAAGAAAATTAAACTATTATTGCCCTTTAGATTGCATATATACTCAAAAACCCTTTTTAAAGAATGTAAAGAATTTTCAATAATAATCATTTCGTTGGAAAAACAAAAAAAATAAATATGTTAAAATTATATTTTATTTAGTATAAGTATGTGGTATTTTTTATAAGTAATAAAATATAAAATAATTTGATTTCTTGGAAGAGATTAGTTTTGTTGAAAATTCGGATGAAACAAAGGCTGGTTGGTACTGATATTCAAAATTAGTGGGTAGTTGGTTCTCGTGAATGTCAAACGCTGGCATTAAGGACAAAGATTCTAATCATATGATAAATCAGAATTTATGTTGTAAATGTCATTAATGAATATACGCGATCGTCGTGTATATAAATTTTGTTTATAGTAATATATACATTTTTTAACTACGCACACAACTGAGACATATCCTTTCTCCATTTTCCGCCGAATCCTAGCTAGTTTGGTTTTTGGTGGAACTGAAAGGACGCTCTGCATCGACCAGAGCGAAGAAATGAAATGGGCTAATGAAAAAGTGAAGAAATGAAATGGGCTAATGAAAAAGTAAAGAAATGAAATGGGCTAATGAAAAAGTGAAGAAATGAAATGGGCTAATGAAAAAGTGAAGAAATGAAATGGGCTAATGAAAAAGTAAAGAAATGAAATGGGCTAATGAAAAAGTGAAGAAATGAAATGGGCTAATGAAAAAGTGAAGAAATGAAATGAACAAATATTTTATTACCTGTCGCGGTTACAGTAACACGCTTATGCCTCTGCGCCACGATTGCCTCAAGACGACCTCAATAGTTGAACTTTAAAATAATGTAATTCCTGGTATTTGATCAGGCGAATAAATTGGACATACATAAGGACAGAAAGTATAAAGTAGGAGACTAAGTAGGAAAGATGTAGGTTTTTAAGTAAGGTAATATATGTATAGTTAAATTGATCATTTATTTTCAGCTCAAACCCGATCATTTTTCGTTAATTAGCAATTAGCTATTACGACATTTTGTACATTTATACGTACAGCTAGAATATGACAGTTCACTTTCAGTTTTTTTTGAGTACTATGCTTTCGGTTTTTTTGATGTTTTAATTTTTTTAGGTATAATTGACACATGAGCGTGACGCGATAATCGACGCGGCAAAACGCAATTTATCCGATCAAATGTTCGTCCCATTTCGAAAAGCAGAACAAAGCATTTTTACTTCCTCGTGCCGTATTTGAGGACGCTGGGACAGACAAAAAAGGAATGGGACGTCTGGTCACGTTATGTATAGGGTGTAGAACTGATTAATTTGTTTTATTACGTAATGTTTAACGATAAGATATATATTAACATTTTAAAATATAACAAAAATTCTTTAATTTAATAAAGCCATTATGTTTTATAACGAATAGTTATGTTATAAATCGGCAGAGATGAATCACACGTCCTTTAAATTCCACCGAATTAGAAGATAACGGTTTACAACAAACGCTTTCCCAGAACGCGCCGAAGCCAAGCTACGCCCATATTGTAATATATCGATAACATCTTTACTCTAAATAATTATGTTTTATTATGTTTTATTATTTTAAAAGTGCGCCGTTCTTATCTTAGTTATATATATATATAATATATTTAATAAATTCAAATGATAGTTTATTAACAACTTTGAGAACTCGTCGTCAAGTGGACGTAATAGAAAAGTAGAAAAAATAAGATCCTGCAATGTATTATATTCAGTAATGAATATATTTAGTAATAGTGTTCAATTTGAAATGAGATCAAAAAGTGCTTTTTATGGTATAGGGTCTTAGGGTACAGGGGTTCCCCGGACGGATCTACATGCCCATGTATATTACCTATATAATGAAATAAGTAAGCATAAACATTTCGCTCAGATATAATCAGCCGTTTTTGCGTAACTAACATACAAACATAATTTTTTTTCCCAAAATTTAAAATATTAACTAAACATGTTTTTTACATACAGCTACAATTAAACTGCCATTGACATGTGAATGTAACCTAACGTAACCGTTTCTTGTTAAAACGCTCAGTTAATCAACAAATTTTGTATATCGTGTAACATTGAACTTACGAATATATTTACGATTTATATGCAGTTGTAAAGCGAGTAGTGATTTTTAAAATATGTAACCATAGCAACCACTATCTATTGTCAAATAATATAGAGTTTTCTCCAATCTACTCTTTTTTCTAGAAGCGTGTGTTTGAATGAATTATTTTCACTTTCCCGCACTGATAGACAAAACGCGGTGTTAAAAACCCGCAACTGAACACACAATGTCTTGAAATATTCATCGGAAAGTTATGGACGGAATGTCTTAGCATTAGGTTTCTTTTGTCTATTTTGTATTTGAGAAAAAGCGTGAAACTGGATCCTTCTATTTGGTGTATCTAATAGACATATCTCAACTGCCACAAGGATGATAAATATGTAAATTTATATGAAATAACTCTTATTCCTGAAATATGAGTTTAACAAATGGTCCATTGACACCAATACGTCGTCTGGTCATACATTTACATCAAGTGGTCAAACATTGGCCTTAATAGGAGGTCTTGAAGTTAATAAACAATATATAAAAGCAACCAATCATTTTCAATGGCTTCTTATTTTATAAAACACTAGCTTTTGCGTGTGACTTTGCTAATGTGTTCAATTATAAATAAATAATAATAACAGTTGTTTTTCTCAAATGTCACATTCTAAGAGCCCGAGGTAACTCTGTAATCGTAAGAACAGTGGGTTAAATAGTAACGAATAATGAGATGTAATATAGCCTTATTCAATAAATGGATCATTTAATTAAAGTTTTTCAATTACCAGTCGTTTTTGAGGTTACCTCGTTCATCCAAATGAACTCCATGTCTTTATAATATTAATTAGAAATGAAAATATATTCGCGTATTATTAAATTTCACTGGTTTTTAGATTGCTTCTAAAGGTTTTAACTTATTTTTTTTAAGTTGCACTATTATAAATCAGAGAGCTCAGTCGTAGAGCAGGTGTACCAGAGACACATCCTCGTTTCCTCGAGTGGCAATTGATGAGACAAACACGCAATGCCTTCGGAATTATGCGAAAGGAGGAAACCTGCTCCACCGTCACCTTCCGTCTATTATTAATAGAAAAGAGTATTACACCACCTGGTTTTCAGGTTCCCCTCTAAATAAAATATCTTGCTGCTATGTGCGGGATACAGAGTGAAATTACCGCAATGTTATAAATAAAAATTGAAGTTTTATATTTTCTTCAAAGTGTTTAGTTTAAAGTGATTTTAATCGATAATAATTTCTATATTTGACTCGCTGCCCACGACAAAAAAAAATAGATACTAACTTAAATGTAGCTAACCCATATAAATCTTTTTATCCAAGGCTAGCATTTAAATATAAAACGCTAAAGTCTTTGAAACATTTACATTATTACATAAGAAACAAATAGACTGCAGTTTTGTTTAAGCGAAAATGAGCCATTTAAATATGCAACGCAATTTAAAATAGAATGTAAGTAAATATTTTACTTTTACTAACTACGCGAAACATTAGCGCATTGTAGAAATAATGGAGTGAGAACGTCAAGTAGTTAGTAGCTTTGTTAAATCTATTGCATTTATCGGTTTAATTATACTAATTAGGTAGTTATACAAAAGGGAACATGCTGTATATTTTTTCATCACACTGTATACAACGTATTACGAGGTAGGCAGAGGGAATTTAATGTAAAGATGCACGTTGCGTGACATTGTGTGTTGAGTATCGGAATTCGATGGCACGCTCTGTCTTGCTTTCTTATTCCGGAGTGACAATTGAAGTCACAGCCTTCGCGGTGAATGAATGAATGAATGAATGTGGAAAATTCTTTATGATATCACATTCAGAATT
>DWAN01001097.1:0-19102 GCA_018230445.1 Heliconius hewitsoni
AAGTATTTATCTTTCCTAAGTGTGGATTAACACTTTAAAAATGTTTAAAAATACTGATGGGATTTTTATATTTATTATCTAAGTTTGCGTATCATTTGAATCATATCAATAAAGATCTTCTCGATATAATTTTTGTTTCTGAGAAATTTGTGAATATTATACTAAAATTTTATACAGTTCCAATAATATCACAAATTATATACAGGCCAAACTGATAGCCTCCTTCTAATAAACCTGTTAAAATTTTAATAAAGCAATTTAAAATAGCTTTCAATATTTCCTATAATGACTATTCACATTTCAACCTAAAATTAATGTTAGAACGGACTTAGACGCCTTACTGCTAGTAGACTTAATTGGCCGTTGTCTTGAAACGTTATTGAATTTCATTATATGCATGAACTGACAGGTTCAACTTGCGGCTCCACGCTCAGATTACTATGAAACGTTCTGATCTATGCTCTATGAATGCATTTAATTTGATTTTGTAATTAACATATGACTTCAAATTTGGTAGCTGATATTAAAAGATGTTTGAAGCGAGTTTAAATTTCATCATCATTATTATCATCACGTTTTTGATCGTCATTATGAAGATCAAAATCAAATCAGGAAGTTCTAATCGGCCCCTTTTTTTTATTGTATCTCGCATAGTAAGGTTAGCAATAGGCACATAGTTCTAAGGCACTTCGTTCTCCATTTTCTTCTCTATTTTCCAGATCTACGCCGCGTCTTCTCTTGTTATCAGAGTTTTAGGAATTCAATAACTTTATGCCCCAAGTAGTAATCAGTCCCACAATCGCTGCGCTTACAGTCCCGTAATGGAAGTAGAAAAAACTGTAATGACGATAATTTTTTCACATATTAACAGTAACAGACACTTCAGTCTCAATATTAAATGTAAATCGTATTTAAAGTTCAATAATTTCTAATACATTCTTGTCTTCGTCTCTTCCAGTATATTTCATAGACCAATAACTTTCAGTGGTTTGGAAACTATTATTTTCATAGCAATAATCATTTATCGGGCCTACGTTTGTACGTGACGTGCTTCGCTATAGCTATGGTAAGAATTGATTTTTTTAGACCTCTCGTATAGGCTTAAGTATACCGCCGGTGTTTTACCGGTAATGTCATTCAATTTCTCTATATCCCTTTATATTTATAGGTGGATGCCAGCATTTGAAGTGTTAGTTTGTGCTATAAGAATTTATTTAAGTTTTTTTTTTTTGGATATTTTCTGTTCTTTAGGGGCATTGTCTAGTAGCGTTTTTTTTTAAATTAAGTGAATTAAATATCACTTTTGAAATTGAGCCTATAGCAATAATGTATACAACACTAATATACATTAAATAGTATTTATTGTAAGCGGTGTTAAGTACAAAGCGTGTTAAGTTCCGCCGTTTAACGCACAATATCGAAAATAGGCAGAAAGAGGAAAACGACTTGTCTTAAAACTAGGATGTCTCTACACACCCTCTATATACAACGTGATACCGTTTTAAATATTGTTACAAGCAGTAAATGAACCCACAACCACACTGACTATTAGATAATATATTTTTTATAGACACTTTGCCCCCATTAAGGCATTTCCGTTCCATACTTTTGCCGAATTCTGGAATTTCCTGAAGAAGTAATCAAACCCATAACCTATCGCCTTGTACTACGTAACCACTGGTAACAAAATATATATTAAAATCATTAATCTTCTACATAAATACATATACAACAGTCATACAGACGAACATTCGACGTTTGGCGAATGACGAATTCATTATTACAGCGTTTTCATGGATCGGAGGGTAGATAGATAATCGTGTTATCCGCGTAGAAGCGTACGTTTGACGCCCGATGCCTTGACACGCCTCGAAAATGATTGAGAGTTTGGTGAAGCAACTATTTATGCTTCTACACTTAATTTTATAAGGCTGAAGTGTTTGTTTGATTATATGCAATGATCTCAGGAACTACTAGTTTGACGTGCTAGAGTATTTTTTCCCGACTGCGAGGCGAAAAGGAGAGTAATAAGATAAACAGAAAAAAAAACACAAAATAAATGTTTGTATGTATGTGTCGTATGTAACGTTGCAGAGATTATACTTCAATTGTATAATTGTATTAACATGTATAATTGTCTAAACATTGCAAGTGGCAATTAATACATTACATTAAAAAAATCGGTGAACTACGAGTACGTCATGAAGGTATCGTTGAATTTTGTTAATCCTTACGATTCTTTAATTTATATTAGTTTGTTTTTTTTTTCTTTTTCTAACTATCTGCGGTCAGAGTTACCTCGGGCACCTGGAAGGCGTCTTGGGACATACAAAAATGACAGTTCTGACCGTGCGGCCTCAATACAGTGATATAAAGTATTTATACAACCTCCTTGTTGTATAAATACGTTTTCAAATACAAGAAAAATCATTAATTTAAATAAGTAATTCTTAAAATTAAAATATTTAAACCAACTAACTCTTAACCTTGGTATATTATTTTAAACTCACTGTTAACATTATTAATTAAATATGCTCTACTTCCTGCCCTAATTTTGTAACGGAACTCAACACCGCGCTTTATCTCGTCACTAGAGCGCCTCGCTCTAAAAAAAAAACATTCCCCCGAGTGGAAATCAACCCATAGCAGTCACATATACAAAATGCTTATTTATGTTAACCTTTGGAAATTCCAATTTTTTCCTTATCAATTATTATTAAATTGTAGTTTCATCAGGTCCTGGACGCCGGAGTGGAGTTATAATTAAATAAAGCTCCTTTGAAACGGCAAAACTGTTAAATAATAAGAAATATTGTTCGTAACTTTGTTAGAAAATATTTTTTGTTCAGAATTTCTTGAAAATTAATTTGTACAAAAAATTAATAATTATTATTATCATAATATTATGTCACTGTTCTTTTATAAAATGTTTACGAAATTTCTTCTACTTCAGACGGTATTGTGACTTATCACAGTGTCTTAACACTCCTTTATTTGAATTTTCTTTCATAAAGAAACCTTCTCCATTTTTGTTTTTGTAAAATTTTCATCAGTACAAAAATATGTTTTGGAAGGGAATCGAATCCACTACCTTTGCGAACAAATTAATACTTTTGTTATTAATTTTTTTTTCTTTTTCTAAACATTTTACAACATATTGACATTTTAAGTAATATATACGTAATACAGAGGAGCAACTTCGTCCAGTGTGAAACTTTCAGAGGAAATTTGATCAGACCGTGATCAAAGTACAGGATATACCGTTAAAATATAATATTTTTAGCTGGCAACATTTTATATTAAATAAATTATTTTGTTAACTCTACATCCTTTTTAGAAAATATTTAATTACGTTTTTTTGTATATGTACAAGCTTTTTCCCTCCATCTGTTTAAAAAAACATTTTTTTAAAAAGTACAAATGCCTACTCAGCCTTAGCTCTATAAGTTAATATTATTTTCAATATAACAAAGATATATGTATTTCTTTATATAAAAATTAAATCAATTTCAGGCTGTATCCCGCACACAGCAGGATAGGCAGAGGGAACCTAGTGTTGAGACACTCCGCCTCGACCCCAGAGCGAAGAAAGGAAAATATAAATGTAAATAAATATTTCATTTCCTCGAATGGGGATCGAACCCAAAATCAGTCGATTTTACAGTCACAATTTGTGCCTCTGCGCCACGATTGGCCTAATATACATTTATAAAAAATATTTAATTGTTACATTATATTAAATTATCTTGTATAGCTATATCTCTTCTAGAGATAAATCCACCGTTGTGTATGAAATTTCCAAATGTATGTTGTTCTATATAAGTAGGAGTTTGGTACAATAAAGAATCTAATATGTTTATACATACGGCCATAGCTACTAATTTAATGTATTTTTCCCCCATAGAAGAGAAGACAGAAATAATAAGTGTCAAAGTATTCTGACGAGAACAGAATTTTACCTGAAAGTCTCTAATATCTCTATAGTACGCCGACGAAATGACAATATTATATATTTCATTGTCCCGATCGGATCGGTCGTGGCTTCGATTCCAATCGACAACCGTCGCCTTTACAGTATTCTAAATATAAAATATTCAATAAGAATAAAAAAATACATAAAAATATATGTTACAATACTTGTCGAACTACAGTCATTAAGGCTGTTCGTGCACGTGTGGCCGACAGCGACACCCCGCATACATGCCACCATCATATACATATATATCTAACGTTGCGGATTTGAAAGGTAGGTTGCAAATAAATATGTTTTCGAATATACTTTGTGATATTAAAAATATCATCTGATTTTTAACGCGATGGTTGGAATGGGTTTGATTCCGACTTTGAATAATTTTTTGATGTGAACTACTGTTATCTCCGTTTTGTTAAAGCGCGGCGTTAAATTTCGTCACTAATTACTCAAAAAATTAAGTGTCTTTACATTAAATTTCCTCTGCCCAACTTGATATGCGGTAAAAACATGTGAAAGTTCAAATATATTTTTAGGTTCACTCTGTATACCTCGCATAGTCGGGTAGGCAGAGTTAACATTTCGATCTCTATGCACTAACTTATTTTCAAGGCACTTCGTGTTGGAGCTCGGTGCAGACTCTTCTTTTGTTGCTCTGGTAGAGCAAGCAAATAAAGCAGTTGGGGTAATAAATTATTTTTTATTACCCCAACTGGGAATCAAACCCACCAAAGCCAGATGCTGTACCGCCACGTATGTTCTTCTAACGCAACTTCAAATATTATTAATATTTCGAATCTACATCCACCATTTCGCATTCAAAATCACTTATCACTAAGCATTTAAGTCAAAAACAAAAACAATTCCCCAAACTATGGCCTGGCCCACATATAAGTAGAAACAAAATTCCAAGCGTGTGAACAATGTCTCACGTTACTTAATTAAATTCTATAATACGGTAGCAAAGATAAATAACTCACTTCAGACGCCCTCGACTGGATAGAACCTGTACTGTATGTATATCTATAGTGAGTATGGAATTGAAGATATCGTGGCGCAGTGAGATGTAGGTTCGATTCCCAATTAATGGGAATGTTTATATTTAGTTTTTATTTTCTTAGCGTATCGAGATTGAGTGGAGGAATTTAACGCCGTGCTTTGTATTAAGAGGGAGAAATGTCCACTCTACTATACAGAAAATGCGTGACACTGCCAGTACCATTACAACGGTTAAACGTGCTAGTATATGCATTCATGCTTTTAAAAACTCGGAGTGCTAAATGAGTTATGTATGCACGTCGCTCCAAAACTAAATTTTCTCTAATTACACGTTCATGTCCATTTTATTATTACTTTTTTTATTATTTTTAGCTTCACACTGTATCCCGCACGTAGTACTGTAGATAGGAGGAACCTGGGAACGTCCGTTTCCCAATTAGACACTTCTGTGTCCCATTTTCTGCTGCCTTTTAGGGACACTGCGTGTTGAGTGGTGGAACTCAACAACGCCGTGCTTTGCCTAGTCACTAAAGTGAGGAAATGAAAATATTAAATATTTCATCATCCCGAGTGGAAATCGAACCTATAACTATCGCGTTTACAGTCGTACGCTTGTTTTTCCGTTACCGTTACCTCAAAATATAATTTTAATATTAAAAATTAAATAATACGATAACTAATTACTATTCACTTGTCATTATAATGCTATGAATATTTTATTAGATATTTAAACGTTAATGTATTCTGAAATTTCGATTTATTAAAAAGTTAAACTAAATTGAAGAATTTATAAAAGTTTTAGGACAGCATTTTGAATTTGATTACTGGAATAATTAATTATATATAAACCACAATCTTCTTTTGTAAAATAAACAGAGTAAAGCAGTAAATTAGTATATCAGCGGAAATTGGGGAACGGCGGTATCTTTATGGGAACGGAGAGTCTTATCACTGGGTTCCCAGATTCCTTTTGTCTGCCATGCGATATAAGAGATACTGTATTAACCTAAAAAAGTAAATTAGAGTGGGATTGTGTCAAACTATAAAAGTGATGGTTATGTGTTCGATTTGCTCTCAAGGCAATATTTGTAATTATCCGCTTTCCGGAAAATCATTGCGTTTCTCATAATTGCTAGGTATATTAGTAAAACTTTTCTTTTCACTAAAAACTAACAGAGATTAATTTTACTAAACAACTTAAAGTCAATACAGTTAGTTCTATTATTAAAATATAAAAAAATACAGCCTATTAAAAAGTAATGTTAATAAGATTCAATCCAATGAAGTAGATTGAGATGAGATGAGAGAGTAAGATTCAATCCAAAGAAGATAATTAGTATATATTGAGAATTGTTTTTTTTTCAATATTTAAGTCTCCTTCTCCTCCTTCTTTTCCATTAAGACTTCCATTATCCAATATCTGCTAAATTCTTGAGGCATTTTGTGTTGAGTGGCGAAACTCAACCCCGCACTTGGCTTCGTTATCATAGCGAGGAAATGTCGTATTTACAGTCACACGCTTATGCCCCTTAAATTAAATAAATAATTATAAAAAAGCCCCATTTGCCAACACCTGTTCTAATCTATGAAAAAACCGAACCTACAGACTGCTCTTTATTAACGAATTCTTATCTGTAAACTTAAAAATAAAAGGCCAACATGCAGTCCATTTTCCGTCACAAACATTTAACACTGACTCAGACTGTAATGTCGTTGCGATAACACTCACTTTGAAAAAGTTTCTTTATTTTCAAAAATGTGCGACAGTAGTTAAGTTCCAGGCGAGTGGATTTAACAGCGTCTTGTCGTGTCGTTCCTTTTTTTAATTTTATCAACTTTGTGTTTTATCGTACGTACCTTCTTTATATCATGTTTGTGTTTATAATCTATATATTATTCCCCTTTTAGCATAGAAAAATATTTTTTAGAAACATATAATAGTTTGAACATACCTGTATTTGAACCCGTCTCTTGGATGCCGTTCAAGCGTTCTGGCGTTTAAGCCATACGTTATAAACGAAAAAAGTATCTAAATATTAATATGTGAAACAAAAAATTGGTAACCCGTTTCACGTAAATCGTTCGGAAGTGCAGGAGTATGAAATCTGGTACGTCTATAGCTTATTTCCAGTTTAGAAATGCATTTTTTTTAAAATAGAAAAGCATTTTTATTTTTTTTAAACAGAAACGCATATTTTTTCTAATAAAATCGTACACACTACTCTATTATGTTGTTATAAAGTTTTGTATAAAATGACATGCACACGTTGTTATGGCAACACGTATTGTACGCGTTAATTGGTTCTCTAGTTTTCAAAAGTGTGCGACGAGTTAAATTTCAGTCGACAGATTTTTTTTAGCGTGGAGAGAGAGAGAGCTAAGGCTCTCTCTCCATTTCTTTAAATTTTATTAAATTTTATTTGTATTGTACCTTCTAGGGAATTAAGTTTATGCATTTAGTATTGTTTTTCTGGGCCGCCATACCTATTTACCCTCTAAATGGGGATGTTAAGTTGTATCCAATTTTTTCAAGATATTCTGCTAGAAATGAAGCGTGAAGTAAGAAAAAAACCTAAAAGAAATTATAGAAACACAAAAATCACTGTAAATTTTCAATAGTATATGTAAAATTATTCAAATAAAACAAGTCCTGACATACACAAATAGGGTAATGTTAGATAACTCTTAACACGTGTGCTCCACATTGAGCAAGAGATCTGTCACGTATACAACAAATCCGAGCCAAATTCGTATGGGATCATCTCGATTTTTATTATTCAAATATAATATAAACTATATTGAAGGGTAAGTACGAAAAATGTTACATAATTCGAAAAAGAAATCTATCAAGATGCATTGCAATCAAATTTGGTTTATATGTGATAGTTGTGACTTCGATGTCCATTCTGGGAAACGAATTATTTTCTTGCTCTGCTCTAGTTAAAGAAAACACGGTGTTGAGTTCCGCATTGTGCATAACGCAATATTACAAATCACGGCGTATTTTAGATCGCAGTTTCTTATGAACGTGATCTTATTTAACTCATTATTTACATACATAATATAAATTATATATAATATTTATATTTATAGAATAATCCAAATAATCATAAAATATACAATTTCTGTCGAAGAGAAATCGAGATCAAAAATGCTTTTATCGTTCGAGTATTTGAATTTCTTACGAGCTTACGTTACTGGATAAATTCCTTTTAAGATGTTGAACCAAATCGTCCGTGAGCGCGGAGCCTAAGTATACTGACCCTAACATTTTATGCGCACTTTACTTTACATAATCTATGTATTGCAGTTAGAAAATTCTTGACTGTACGACGGACGTAGATTCGATGTTTATATGGGATACAGCTCATATTTGTTGGCACTTGTCAACAGTGGTACAAAAAAGACTAATGATGAAGCTGGCATACCTGTGTATGTTTGTAGATATTTTTATTTTAGTTTCACAGACATCTAAGCTACAAGGCAAAGCGTGGCGTTGAGTTACGCCACTTAACACATAATGCCTCAAAAATTTGGCAGTAATTGGGTAATGGAAGTCTTAATGGAAAGAGAGTGTCCTAAAACTAGGTTCCCTCAGCCTACCCGGTTATGTATTTGATACAGTGAAAAGCTTAATAAAAAATTTCGAAACACTTGATTATTACTAGCATAACCACCAAAACAAAACAAGAGATGCGTAAAAATATATATTTATCAACAGTCTATAAAGAATATACTTACTCATCTCACAGTAGGGTCAAAGTGTATAAACGATAAATTTATGATTGCAGCAAAATTTTTGTTCTTGAGTAATCTTAGGCAATAATGTTCCGCTTGACCGTGTTTATTGCTGTGGAGATATTATTTAAGTAGGTACTTTAAAGATATTATAGTTTATATGAACAGTGTTTAATTTTTGAGATTTTATTTGATTTCTGAGGTCGTCATGGTGCAGGGCCACAAGCGTGACCTCGACGATTGTCAGTTCGATTTCTACTCAGGGGAGTGAAATATTTAATATTTTGTTTTAAAATTAAAAATGAATAGCTTTAACTACACAATAGGTATATTTTCCATATAACTATATTATAGTTAGTGTAATTGCTGTTTTGAAGTTGTTTTAAAAAAACTGGGCATTAATGATTACAACATAGTTTTTAATTAAATTAGTAAACTTTAAATTATGTGAAAATTTGTGTTGCTTCAAATAAGAAAATGACTTTTTTTTAAATATCTCTATGAAAGGCGCTATATAGCTACGGTTAACTGATTTTTTCTATTATTAAAACCAGCTATGAAGTTGTAATTCTTAGAATCTTAATTTGAATTATTTGTAATGAATGTATCCTCACGAGTCTTGGCAAATATACGTAGCTTAGGTAACAATACAATATTAAAATATCAGAGCTGGTGTGATGATGGAACCAGGACTTGAATTTTGAAACTCTTCAAAGGTTACCAGTAAACCATTCGATTTAGGTTTATACAATTTAACGCACCTTTCTAAAAGCACTTGTATCATTTGATGTAAAAACTCGTGTTTTGTAAACTATATTTTGTTCGAATAAGACTTCCAAAAAAGAGTTCGAAGAACGTGATCAGTTATTTCGGGCACGTCGAACAAAAAACATTAATGATGAAGTGAATGGTAAGAGAGGTAGGGGGAGACCTCGGTTGAACTTCGTCAAAATTTTCGTATCAAAGATACTAGAGGAAAGCATGAGGACCCCCCGGAGGGCATGTATGATGAGGTCGATGACTGTGGACGAGGCGAAAGAGGTAAGTAGAGACTGTAGCGTTTGACGCTGCGTTCTCTCTGACTATCCTGCTAGGGAGAAGGTGTGAATTTAAGTTAAGCTTCTAAGTAATTTAATTGTATTGATTACTCTAAAGTAATATGTATTTTTTGTTTTAGGTAAGTGAACGAAATGTCTTAATACCCCAGTAAGTAACGTAAACGTATCAGCTATGGGTTCGATTCCCACACGGGGCCAATAAATCAGCTTCATTTTCTCGCTCTGAACAGGAATTGAACAATGTGATGCGTTAAGTCTCGCCAAATAATGTCTCAAAAAGTAGACGACAAGTGATAAACGGAGTGTCTGTGTTCTGCCTACTCTACTACAGGTGCGAGTACGAGTACAAATAGCGTAAAGCTAAACAAAAATATTATTAAGAAGAGAAGAATCCAGAGAAAAACAACAAATTAGTCTCTAATTATAAATTAAGATGACTACTGAGGCGTTAAATGAAATGAGTATCTTAATTGCTAAGGAAATTACCCACGTCTGTTCTGTCGTCTGTGGCCGCATGGGGACGAGCCTTAATAAACTTATAGGAAAATCATTTGGTTCTTGTAAAAGTATTTTGGAAATCAAAGAATTAAATGTTCTATGTAATATTATGTTGTAATTTTCATCAATTTAAACTGTAATCAGAGGTCTTTGAGCGGTTATTGGAAGTAATTATTGGATATGATTGGGAATGTTTTTGTTTGATGAATAATGTTTTTGTTTTGATTTATTTATTGTTTTTTTGTGATAATCGCTTTCCTGCTTATGTTTAAAAAAATAGCGTCACGCTGTATCCCTAGCGGGAAAGGCAGAGAGTGTGGACGGTCTCTGCGTAACTCTTTGGCCTCTTCTGTTGTCATGTGCCTCTCCATACATGCCCTATAGAATCCTTATGCTTTTTAAGAAGGATCATTATCCAATATCGTCGAAATTGTGCTCTTGAAAGTCAACTGAGGTCTCCCTCTAAACAAAAAGAACTAGTATTTTTTGAACTTCTTTTCGTTTCTGTTTCTGAACTTTCGTTTCGTTCCTTTTTCACTTTTCACTAAAATTCGGTTTTTTACTATACGCAATGCCTCTGGAATTGGGCAGGAAATGGGGAACGGAAGTGGCTTAATGGGAACGTATTAATTAACACTAGTAACACTAGGCTAGATATGTCTTAACACTAGGCTCTCAGGATCCCTCTAACTATCCTGCTATGTGCGGGATACAGCTTGACGCAAAAAAAAACTACCACGATTGCTGTGTATATGATCCCAACCCGTAAGAATAAATTATCACATCTTAGCTCTACAGCAAGATTAGCTATATAAGTATACATATCCACATTCATTTATATACTCTGTTGATAACTATTTACTAATCTAACTCGAAAAGAACGGGACAGGTGTCGAATTGCTTCGCATATCGTCACTGAACACTGAACATAGCATTACAATAGTCGTTTAGTCACTTGTTTTTAGTGCCACGACCTTTTTACACGATTGGATGCGTGATAACTTAGTTGAAATTCTCCCATTTAGTGTTATTGAACGTTATTTAGCTCTTTCCTATTTTATGTGTTAAATTAGATTTCAAATTGCTAACAGGACAGTTGTGGGTTCGACTCCAATTCGAGGGAATGAACAACTTTTTTTACGTCACCCTGGTAAGAAGACAAAGCGCGGTGAAGCTACATTTAAGACGCAATGTCTCAAGCATCGGGGGAAGTGGAGAACGGACAGTCCGTTTCCAGATTTCCGCATTTTCTGTTTTTTATACGGGAAAACGGACGGAACGGCTTTCTTCTTATAAGTAATATGTTTGATGTTGACCATCGTTGCCTATTACGACAGCGCCTGATTTTACACTTGATAGTTATTCATTATTTTTATTTTTAAGCATTATTTTTATAAAAATATTAATATTTTCTCATGTTATTAATACGGAGAAAAAGAGTGGATAACGGAGTGTTTTATCATAAAATTCAGTATGTGTACCTTTTATAAAAAATATTGTGGAATATCTAATTTCATTTCATTACACGAACAAGTTTCACCCCGGTGCAAGTCAATTATGATTTTAATTGAAGCACGCTGTGAATTTGACACGACTGTACGTACTGATATATCGAGTACGTATCAATCTATTTTATCACATTTTGTCAAAATAATAATAAACGGATACTAAAATTGTTATTTGGCCTTAATTAAATATATTGATTAGTGGATATTGTGGCGCAATGGGGCCGTGTTTAACTTTAAAAACGTGAATCATTTATCCGCTTTAGTAAAATAAAACGTAGACTTGGAATTCGAATGGAAAGCGAAAAGAAGAGTTTCTTGATATTATTACTTTGCGATATCATCTCTATTAGTAGAGCATTCCATAGCAGACTAAGCAGAGGCACCTTAGTGTTGAAACCTTCCGTCCTCACTTCCACTCAGTTTTTTTAAACATATCGTTTGGGCGACGGAACTCAACGCTACGATTTACCCTTGTGTCATGATAGTGTCTTTAAATATTATTTCATCAGAATCTAATATCAGTATGCGAGTATAAGCATATTACTAATGTTATATAAACTAAGATAGCAAATTCAACTTCCCACAAAGCAAGCAAAAACATATAGCGGAGCTTGTTCAAACACGTTATATTACGCGTTTACGCAACTAAGCCAACTCTAAACGCAAACTAGAAGTTATCTAATAAAATTATAATGTATATAAATGAACTATTGTTGTGTGAAAAATATTTTGGTTCATATTAAAAATATTTAATGAAGTTTGTTTTTTAGCGTCTTGTATTGCTTTGGCCTTTAAAATTAAATGCTATTTCAGTGTTTTAAATAATAAAATTTTATTTAACCCTTAAGGTAAAAAAATAAACAATTATATATAAAAAAATAAGAATTTTTATAATTCTTTTTTCAATTCTTTCAAACTCAATATATAAAAGCTCTTCATTATATGTTTATTAATTTAAGTTTTTAGATGATGATGATGATGATTAGAAAATGATAATGAAAAAATTGTAGAAAATTACTTACTTAAATAACTATATTGAATTTTGCTGCAGTGCAACGTACAATGATGATGATCAGTATAGTCTATATTATACGTATTACGTAGATAAAATAATCATTCATTTTAATCTGTAACCCACCGTCACACGTCACATAGACTTAGTGCTAAATTAAAAATAAAATAAAATCTTTGACATTCGACTGGCAACTGCGAAATTTAGCCAAATCCGAACACCCCCGACACAGTAGTGACAAAACTATTGAGCCATACACAACCATTAGCCACTACCCACCTACCCTCAGGTGTCACTCTGTCCACATACAGGCACTAGCATAAATCCGCTACAAATTTCGTCGCCACGGCCACGGCTCCGGCAACGCAATGCAAATTTCATTTACGCGTAACCCACTCAACAGGATTGCACGTGATTGATAGACGCAAATTGGAAATGAGTTACGCATCGCCAGATAGAGACATCGGGATAATGTTTATTTTTAATAGGAAGCTGATGGGTCTTGAAGCTGTTGTGGTGGATACTAGATGGTTAGGAGCCCGATTTGAAATTGAAGGAATGATTATATATTGTTGATTAGTGTATTGATAATTTTTTGGCTTTCATTAGACTACAGCGAGCTGATGATGATGAAGTTAAACGTTGAAGAAGTTTACAATGGTACGCGCTTACCTAAAAGTCACCTATATAAAGTAAATCTCTATATAAAGACCAATCGTTGTATCAGTAAGCTCAGATAGGACTACAAAATATTTATAATAAAGATATTGTAAAAATAATTACGCCCTAATATCTTAAAATGTTATAATTTTAGCTTCACGCTGTATCCCGCATATAGCGTGATAAACTGAGAGAACTTAACGTTAAGACCCTTCGGCAACTACGATACAATAAAGTTTTCGTACCGGTCCACTTACTAGCCAACATATCAGAACCAAGCATAAATTCCTTGACCCTAAGAGGTCATTTAGATATGCATTTTAGCTTTGCTCTAATTAAATTAAACTTTAAATGAAAGACTAAAGTACTTTCTGTATTTTATAAGGCGTGGAGTAATATTATTTAATAAGAAGGGACAGCTTTTGAAAATATGGAGAAGGTTTTCACATTGAAACGAAGAATTTATTATGATTGGCTTAAAAGTTCAAAAGCACACAACTAATCGTAGCTTAGATTTTGGCTTAAATTTTCGTTTGACATAAGTTCAAAAAAGTTCGAGGCTGTCGTGGCTCAGGGGCACAAAGGTAGACTATAACACAACAATTGTGAGTGAATTCGATCCCCACTTGGGGGAATGAATTATTATTTTTTAATATTTTTATTTTCTCGCTATGACACCAAAGCAAAAATCCGGCATTGAGTTTCGCCACTCAACACGCAAATACCTTGAAAAATTTGGCAGAAAGTGGAGAATGGAGTCTCTTAAAACTTGGTTCCCTCTGTCTATGCTATGTGCGGGATACAACGTGAAGGTGATTTTTTAATTTAAAAAGTTCACTTTTAAAGCAGAATTTCTTACTAACATTGCAAGAAATAAATACCAAGAGCGATTCCTACTCATAATATCTCAAATTCAAGTGTTGCTACATTTATAGCTCTTCATAAAGTATTTCAATATATTATATACTAAAATTGTTTTGACCGCGTGGTATAACAACACTTGATACTTTCTACGAGCCCGAATTAACTCTGAGTTACAGTGTACAGTACAGTAGGTTAATTTTTTTTTAGATTCACGCTGCATCGCGCACATATCAGGGTAGGTAGAGGGAACCTGGGTACCTAGAAATAAGAATTCGTTCGTATGGAGACAATTCTGTTCCCCACATGATAGATAAAATAAAGCCTTCTTCGACATGGACTATCCAACATAGAAATATTATTTTAAGAAAACAAACTTTATAGCTTCATAATATTTGTATATTATTAAAGTTTATTTTTCTATAAATTTATCCAAAGAATAAATATAACAAAATGTCACAAAATATCCACAAATATAGTTTCAAACAACTTATACGATAGTTTCAAGAAACACTAACCTCTTCAGTTCATAAATTTTTATCATCAAATAGATGCACTTTCCCTTTACACTTTAGCGTTGCATGGTAGCGATGGGGCCAATGACTCGGTCTATATAGCAGAAGCTGGAACGTTCCTCTATAACTTTATTTTAGATGGATTTTGTAATTTTCTTGCATACGTCTTATAAATCTCAGCTTGTAAGTATAAATGTGGCATTTATAGGTTCGATTTCCACTCATTAGAATCGATTATTTCCTTGGTCTAGCAAGAAGAGACAGTGTGGCGTTGAGTTTCGCTGCTTAGCACGCAATCTCAAATCTACCGAGCTACATACAGGATACACCGTGAAGCTAGAAAAAAATATAGCAATACGTTGTTTAATTTTTCAAGGAAAGTTACCTTAAGTTCAGCTTAAAAATTGCATATTAAAAGTAGCTCTATCTTTAAATTAAAGTCCTATACATCAAGCTTTTCTATTCTTAACAAGATTGAAATTCTAGAAAAATTAAACTTGTATTAAATACCAGCCAAATAGCGCACGACTGGTTCCATTATAAGACCGTCTATAAGAACAGCAAAAAAACCACATTTTTGATTTTTGTATCCTTAAATATTTATTTTATTTACTTTTTTATGAACTGTTGTGATAATGACAATAAAAATAGATCATTTGTGAAATTTACTTTATTAATTTGTCTACATACGACGGCTCATGAGCATTCATCATGTCATAATCTGGTGACAGACGGATAGATGGAAAGCAGAGTCCTAATAAGGATCAGGGTCCCGTTTAACCCTCTGGCTACTGAACCCTAAAAACTAGAGAATGCTTTTAAAATGATGGCCAATGGATAACAAGTGAAATTTTCTGTGTCAAGATATAGTTACTCCCACCGGAGTAATAGAATTAGACTATCGAGACTGTATATTATGTCATATAAGCTACTTTATTTTATGAATTTTAAAATAATCTTACATACTAATATACTATAAAAATGTTTTTCTTTTTACATAATGTATTGGCTTTATGCTTTAAGTTAGGAGGAGCCCTCACAGACTCAAACACTTTAAAAAAAGAAAATGGGCATTTTTTTATAAAAAATACAAATATGTTATTTTACAGGCATGAGATCAAGATTCACGGAACCTTTTAACACAAGCTATGACGACACACAGACATACATACATACATCCCTTTTACAGATCTCGCCTGTAGCCGATATTAAATGTTTACGTTCGAACGTTTCGTAGGTAAATGTAAACAATGCTCTGTACAGAACACCCTGTGCAACAAGTTTTGCCTGTTCATCTATGACCTTTAATACTATAAAAATAAGATCGAAATTTCTTAATATTTTATATTTCGCTCGCTGTATATAGACATGGATTTCTGCCTGATATTTCGTAATCTCGGTATATGTATCCGAACCGTATCGTGATGACAATACAAAATATATTTTCTATATTTTGTCAGCAAATAATGACTTTAGGGCATGAAAGTTATTGAAGTTATTAGAATTTAATATGAGAATAGATTTTATTCAGTATATTCGTTTTATACTAGCCCAAAGAATATTTTTGTAACAATTCTGTATGGGTCCAGAGCTTGTTTTATAAGGTCAAATCATTTTATTCTAAATAAGAAGTTACGTGCTTCATTCAAAGAGTTGCCGCAGACCTGAAAATATATTAAGGCATTGCGAATTCAGTGGCGAAACCCAACGCCGTGCTTTGCCTCGTTACCAGAGCGAGCAAATTAATATTTACAATCCTTCAATCTAAATTTACGTAATAGCTTACCAGATCCTTTTCATCTCACTCAACTTAAAAAAAATTAAAACGTCCTTCACCATTAACCCTTCAAACGCTTACCCAATACAATATTGACCCAACAATTCCTCAACACAACTTACACCATCTTAAGCCAGATATCAATTTTAAGCATCACTAAACATCGATAATTGATAGATCCTATACAAATATTTGTCATGAGACTAGTATCTATGTACTTGCAGTCTGTCCGAACATATTAATTTCGGCGTGAAAGTTTATATAAATAGCTCTGTTCAATTAAACCCGAGGCGCGATACAGCATAATCTTGTGTACTCACGTTGAGTAAGTTGTCGAGTGAATTGTGTGTTACATACGAAATTGGAATTTAAATTTTCTATTGCAATGATTCGGAATTTGGTTCGTGTTTTGCGAATGTTTTCTTTTTGTTTCACGTAGGCAGAGTAAATATAGTGTTACGACACTCCGTCCTCCACGTGTTTGTTGAATGGTAGAGCTTAAGGCAACGAATAAGAAAATGTTCTTATTACAGCTTCAAAGTATTTTGCATATGGCACAGTAAGTGGAGAGAATTTATAGTGTTCCTTTACTCCTTTTGTATTTTGCACCCAGTTTTCTTTATTATATGAGAATAATCGCCTCATATTTTAAGAACAACTAGAAAAAACAGCTTAAGCATATTTTAATGAAATTTGGTTGTTGTCCCCAAGCCATATTGGTAATTCATAAGAAGAAAATATATCGATCAGTGTTACGTCTTGAGATTATGTTTAGATTGATTACGGTGAAAAAATTAGTGAAGAAAGATGTCACAGTTTTAATAAACTAAATAAACTCGTTTCAGTCATATTGGATGTTGTTATATTACGAAAATTAAACTAGTAATAATCATATATACTTTAACCCCTAAACCTTGAGGCTGTCATAAAGAAATCAAAACATGCCTTTATAATTTGAATCTAGGACAAGAGCGTATTCAGTATTTAAATATAGGCATAATACTCATCCCTTACTCACTGTCATAAGACGCACATATAAAACTACTATAGTTAGGAAGTTTATATTTAGCATTTAGGATGGTTAGACAGCTTAAAGTCCCACTAAAAGAGGGTTTCTTGAATGATCTACAAATGCAAGGGAAAACATAAAAAAGAGAAGCAAACAAGTTGAGGGGGACGACGAAAGGTTTATTTCTTTTGTTTGTGTCATTTAGAAAAAGTCAAATAAACTATTTGTATCTATTAGTAATTCAATATCGATTAACAGTTAATCTCAATTTGTGTCTGAAGGCGTAACTAAATTGTTTGGATTGGCAGAATAAAGGTTTCAGTAAAGAACATTCGTTTAGGTGTGAAAATAATCGGAGTGACTATCGTGTAAGATTTATTACGTTTTTGTATATTTTATATGAGGCCGTTGCACCGGGGTATAGTGACGCTGTAGGGTGTGCCTGTAAACGTGATGGTCGTAGGTTCAATTTCCACTAGAAGGGATGAATTATTTGCTTTTTCTCGCTTTGATAATCAAATAAAACGTAATGTTGTCTTCTGCGACTCAACTCAACACAATTTTTCTAAAATTGAGTGGGAAGCGGTGAACGGAGTCTGTTAACACTATGTTTTCTCTGGCATCATTGCTCTGCTTGTAAAAGACACAATATCTCTAAATCTGCAGCAGACACGCGAGAGATATACTCGTAATCGTATACAGTACGAAAAATAAAAGTAGCAACAATCACCACCTTTTCTTTCAACTTCGTGTAAAATCTTTACCAGATTTGAATTCAAAAGTTATAATACATTGAATAGACTAAAACTATTGAGTCTTAGCCTAGCAATATCGTATTACTATAGTTTACCCGCCTCAAGTAATTCCGTCGCAATTCTTTTGATCCCAACTTATTCTACAACAGCAGGGTTTTGTAAATATATTTTTGAACGTATTTATTTCTCGATGCTCTTCTCCACTTTAGAATTCAGTCCTCGTGAGTCTTTTTAAAAATATATTTTTGTATTATTTAATCGTTTCTGGGAGAAGGTTTCGAAGAAATTTTGTTTTAAAATATTATTATGGTGGTTGATTATAAATTATATATATTGTTTTAGGGTTCCGTGTATAGTTATGCACAAACTGAGAATTTAAAATACAAATAGATAAATATTTTCGTATTTCATAGAAAAAAATCATCAGATACTTATATTTGTACTTCATTTCATAAAAGATAAAGCCATCTTGGTACAGTGGTACGAGCATGCTACTGTAAATTAAATGGTTATAGATTATTCAACTCCCTATTGAAAAAATGAAATATTTAATATTTTAATTTCCTCGCTCTGATAACAAAGCAAAAGGTGATGTGCCTCGCGGATCATTCTAGGAATGTATCTGTTTTCCTTAGCGAGGATTTGAGGATTATCAAACCTAATGTAGTGGCTGGGTTTATCCGCAGTATGCTCACACACAGCTGACTTTGATACATGCCCATTCTTGATATCGGAGATGTGT
>DWAN01001098.1:0-19092 GCA_018230445.1 Heliconius hewitsoni
TTATCGCTAATTAGCGATTTCTTCCAGACAACCTTGAGGTTAGGAGATATAAAATAAAAAATATATAGCGGGTGGTGTAAATAAACATACATACCTAAATAATATTCTATCTTGATACATAAACTTAATACACAAATAATATAATAGGTAATATAATATACTAATACCTAATTCTATATAATATATATTGATGTCATATAATTAATAAACAATATATTAAGTATTCCATTAATAAGTAAATGTCGTCATAAAGAATAGGTCTTAAAATAATATAATCATTCTTTTAAGTAAATAATTTATGACGAACCGGGAAGCACTTAAAGCTATTGTTTATGGGATGTTGTATCTATAAACTTCTATACTTCTAAACTTATTTATTGTAAAGCTAAAGAGTTTGTTTTGTTGTTCACGCGAATCTCAGGAACTTACTGTTTTTAATTGAATAATTCTTTTCATGTTGGATAGTAAATTCACGTTAAGCGTTCCATGCAGTACTTGCGGACAATACCTCGTCGACGAAGATAGCCTCTTTTCATTTAAAATATAACTACATGAAGTTTTAACGCTCTAATGATCATTATGAATTAGCTTAATAACAAGGAAACAAATTTTGAACAAATCAAAAGAGAATGGACATTAAAATTACGTGTTAAACAATTTTAATATCTCGAATATATAAATTCAACTTCACTTAATTATTAAAAAAAAAGCATAATTTAAAAAATATATTTTAAATAATTGCCCTTCAAAACATGTACTACTTTTTTTTATTTAAATTATTATAATTTGGCATTCAAAATATTTTCAATAACGTCATTTGAGATTTGTTAATGTATGTATTTAAATAAAAAAAGATATAGAAAAAAACGCTGAATTTATTAAGTTTTATTCAAAATTGTAATAAGTATTAATATATTTTTGTCCTCAAACTCGATAACTAGTTCTGGAGATAAGCGCCGTCAAACAAACAAACCTCATATTTTTATTATATTGTTACAGGTATCATAAGCACATCATTTCTGTGGGGCTACTTGGGGGATAGGTATGGTCGAAGAGCTGTCATGTTACCTGCGATGGTGACGTCAGCAGTGTTCTCTATAGCTTCTTCATTCTCAACTAGCGTATGGATACTACTCGTTTTAAGATTCTTCACTGGATGTTTGTGAGTACTTTTTTTGTTTTCCTCACGCTGTATGAGGTAGGCAGATCTCCAGGTTCCCTACCTGGAGATCTGGTGTTGAGACACTCCGTTACCATTAAACACTTCCGTTTCCTACTTTTCTCGAGTCATAGCGTATTGATTGGCAGATCTCAACTCTGCGCTTTGCTTTGTTATATGTATAGATACATTGAGTAAAGAAATGAAAATTAAATATTTCATTTCCAGAGTGGGAATCGAACCGGCAACCGTCGCAGTTACAGCCACACGCTTGTGCCTCTATGTCACGACGTGCGACGGCCAAATACTGTTTATTATAAACAGCTTTTGTATGATTAATCAATATTGAATATAATTTGAAGGGTTGTAGGCTAAGTTTGGGTTCAATTCTCAATTTATGTAATTTCTACATACTCCTCCTATCGTTTTAGAGTATCAGCGTCCAGTGCAACGGTTTACGCGTATCTTGGTGAGATGCACACGGGCTCCCGACGTGCGGCTGCCATAGCTTGGGGTTCCGTCTTCATTTCATTTTCTTTTATCATCTTACCAGGTATTTTTATATTATTTTTTTTGCATGTTATCCCAAACTAAGGATATACAAATTTTCTGCTCATGAAAATAACTTATAACATTTTCAATTCCTCACTTTGACAACGCGGCAAAGCGCGGTATTGACTTCCGCCCTTGAACACGTAACGCCTCCATAATTTGGCGGAAAGTGGGAACTGGAGTGTCTTAACACTAGGTTCCCAGTTTCCCTTTGCCTACCCTACCTTAAGCTAGAAAAAAACTCAGGTGAGGATTGATGCAAGGGATGGGTTTATATCCTACATTTAAATATTCAATCACGTACACAGTACACTCAAATCTATCATTTTGAATGTTTTTCGCATGTAAGAATTAAGTCAGAGGGAACCTATTGTCATAACACTCTTTTCCTTACTTTCCACCTAATTTTCGAAAAAATATTATTTTCTAGTGTCTTCATGCTGTACTCCGTATACTCGTATAGCAGGGTAGGCAGAGGTAACCTAGTTAAGACACCGGGTTTAAAATTCGTTATATTTCTCACGTAAAATAATAAATAACAATAATTTAACTTAATTAATTCAATTTAAGCAAGTTAAGCAATAAAATAAATCAAATTGAAAATGTAAATGTTATATATTTCTTCATTAATGACATTGTAAATAAATAAATCAATTGGAAGTTATTAAATTAATCATCTTTCTTTTAATTGAAAACAATCAACGGAAAAAAAGATGAAAATTACCTTAATGGCCAATTATTAAATACTAAGTAACAAGTACTATAATGTATTTAACATAATTTCTCAGGCTTAATCAAATAGTTTATTATCAGCTACACGCTGTATCCCGCACACAGTCATATAGGCAAAAGGAAGCTGGTGTTAAGACAATCCGTTCTCAACTATTAGCCGAATTCTGGAGGCATTGCGTGCTGAGTGGCGGAACTCAACGCCGCACTTTGCTTCGAAACTAGAGCGAAGCGAAATATTTCCTTCGAACCCACAACCAGTCGCGTTTACATTCACACTTTGTACCCCTGCGCTACGACCGGCCTCAATAAAATATTTATGGGTACTTTTTTTTAGCTCTATGCTATTCCATCATATAGTCATATCTAATATAATTATATTGATCCCTGGATAGATCCTTGTTTCACTAGTTTCAGAAATCAAAACAACATAGAAAAATATAATAACATTCATATATGCATCAAAAGGTTATATGGATATTAACCCTGGTACCTTCCGTACTCTAATCTTTTGTATGAAGGCCCGTAAGGGATTCAGGTCAGAAAACCGGAGTAGGCTACTTGTAGGTTGTAGCCAGTTCAAGGCTAAAGATAACTTCATATATTGGACGTGTTTAGATTCTTATAAAAGTCATTTTGAAGCAGTCGTGGCGCAGTCGGGCAGGCGTCTGACTTTAAGCGTGATAGGTGTGAGTACGTTCCCGGTCGTGATATTTTTTTTTTTCGCTTTCGTAGACCAAACGCGGCGTTGAATTTTACCAGTTAACACGCAATGTCTTTAAACTTAGTGTTAGAAAATAATGAAGTAAAGTCTCCACGTAATGGTTGCGAGTTCTATTCTCTATCGGATATTATGCTTATTTATAAATTAAAAATATGATATACATACACGTCAAACTGATAACTTCCTTTATCAAAGTCAGGTACAAATAATAACGATGTGTAAATGTGTGGGCGTATCTAGAGATATTTTCTGAAAAGGGCCTAGCCTGGTCCTTAGCTTTAAACAGATGTGTTTTGTTTTTATTTTATAAGTCAAAATCTTTGTTATCAAAATTGGGATGGGCACAAGACAATACGAGGGCCCCATATTTCTATATCCATGTGTGTTTAAGTACATAGTTTGGTAAGCTAAAGAACAAACGATGTACTAAAAAATGCGAGATAAGATAAGTAAAATAGAACATATGGCGCGGCAGCATAGGGTTCGATTCCCTTTCATAGAATTCATTATTTTCATTTTCTGTAGAAATAAGACAAAGCGCGGCATTGAGTTCCGCTACCTTACACTCAATGATTCGAAAATAGGGAACGGAGTATCTTAATACTAGATACCGGATACTGCCTCTGCCCTCTACTTTTTATTCTTACATGCGTGATAGCGTAAAGTTAAAAAGGAATGTGCGGTTTTATACTGTTATTTACATAGACAATCATCCTGTCACAAGAGCCTGTACAAAAAAAAACATAACAATAATACTAATGTACTGGAAAAAAATATATATATATATTCTCCTATTCCTCTATACTTTAAAGCGCGGCGTTGAGTTTCGTCACTCAACACGCAATGCTTCCAGAATTGGACGGTAAGTGAAGAATTGAGCGTATTAACACTAGGTTCCCTCTGACTATCCTGACCTGATTTGACTCTATACTCTTCAAATCATATCGTACGTGAGAGTAAAATTCGTTCGACCAACAATTCCCTTTTCACATATCATAATATTTACCCTAAAAATAATTATAACATATACTAATCAGCAGTGACTTCATCATTAGTTCAAGTTGTCTAAGTGTTATCTTAATCTTCATAATGTTTAATAACCTCTGTTATCAGTCAAATGTATTATAAACACAATTATACATAGTGATTCGGAATATTGTGTATAAATTTACAATGTGCTTAGAAAACGTATAAAAATTTGAAGGTAGCGGGATTTGAACCAGCGCCTCTTGGAAATCGTCTTAGATCTTGGACGGTTTATACCCGCGCCTCTTGGAAACCGTCCAAGAACTTTGTTAATAAGAGGTGAGGGTTCAAATCCTTGATCAAAACATAAAGAGAATACTGTTATTTTTTTCTAAGTGACGAGTACCTTAAACTGGAAGGTGAAACTGGAACGTGGCTAGGGTGGGTGGAACCCTAAGTGTCCTTTATGCTGTTCAAATGGGGTGTCGATAATTATTAATCCACATTGTTTTCAATGCCTTTGTATGTTACATGCTTTTGGTGTTACTCCGAATATCGACAAAACTCAATACGCGTCTATAAGTGCAAAATTAAAAATCAAATCATACCAGCTGCACGCTAAATCGCGCACACAGCGGGGTATGTAGAGGGAACCTAATGTTAAGACACTCCGTTCCACAATTTCTGCCGGGTTCTTGAGGCTTTCCGTGATAAATATTTCATATCCTCGAGTGAGGATCAAATCCACAACTAGTCGATTTTAGAGTCACACTTTGTGCCCCTGTGTCACGGCTGGCCTCAAAATTGCGATCTGAATAATTTATTATCTATCATTAGAATAATAAAATGACACATAACTTTTTTTTTAATTGTTGCAGGATTAGCGTGGGTGATAATCCCTGGAAAATGGTCTTTCTCGTTCTTTGGATTCAATATTGTACCTTGGCGTGTGTTCATCTGGTCGTGGTGCGTCCCGGCGTTGCTTTCAGCGTCGGCCCTCCTCTGGCTCCCTGAAAGCCCTAGGTATTTGCTTGCCACCAGTGGACCTGAGAAAGCATTGCCAGTTTTGGCCAGAATGTACGCTTGTAACAAAAATAGTAAAGAATGTAATTTTCCGGTGAGTACTAGTTTTAATTTACTTTTTTATATTAAAATCATTTTGTTTTCCACTTTCTGTTGATAATATATAAATATTGTGTTGCAGTGTTAAGTTACTCCACGTTACAGTGAATGGCGTAACTTAACACTGTACTTTCTTTAATAACATGATTGGATCAAAGTAGACGTCAAATTGTTAACTCAACTGATTGTTATTGTTGCATATTTTTTGTGCACCGATCTGACGTAATAGCTCATCTTTAATCGTTGAATTTCGCAACTTAACGCGCAGTGTCTCGAATTCCGGCGGAAAGTGGTAAACGGAGTGTCTTAACACTAGATTCTTCCTGACTATGCTATGAAGCAATTACCGTGTCCCCTCAGGCAAACCTACAAGGATTCATTTAAAAATTACAGGAGTAGTTTATAAAGAAATGTCTGATCACTATTTCCTTCCTAATCTTCAAAATGCAATATATACATACATACATAAAATCCTTCCACGACAGAGTGACTGACACAGATAATGCACACACGAAAGTACTGGTTTTAAAAGAAAGTTGATATTTTACATGTATTCAGGTAAGATAGTATAGTCTAGGGGAGCATCATGAGCGGGTTTCTCGAAATTCCTATGGGTATGGAGGAAAAAAGGGATTAAAATGAGCAATTAATGCTTAAATAAGTATTTCTCGTAGCCACGGGTGACAATTAATTTCATTTAAAAAAAGTATTTCATATGAATGATGAGGTCGTAGTTGCGCAGGGGTACATGGGTGCGACTGTAACGCGCCGGGTGTGAGTTGAATCCCCTCTGGGTGAATGAAATATTTACTATTTTCTTTTCCTTGCTTTGGTAACGAGGCAAAGCGCGGCGAAGTTCCATTACTACCTTGTGAAACGTTATCACGTACCTTGAGAATTCGGCGGGAGATGGAGACCGAAAGTGTGTTAATGGGAACGGAGTGTATTGCTTGTGCTAGGTTCCCAGATTTTCTCTGTTACCCTACTACGTTTGGGGATACAGCGTGAAGCTAATAAAAGAAAAGTAGGCAAATCCATAAATTGTAACAGTAGCGAATCACAAACTACAAAAGTTAGAGTTAAACAATCAATTAGATAAGTAATATCCTTGGCCAAGTTTTATTTGACATATAAATGTAATAATTATTTTACATTAATTTTATCATTGTTTAAACACTTAAGTTATTTACAATTAATGTTGTCTATGATTTAATAGAACTAGATTAGTCACTTTAAAATAATGTATAACTTTCATTTAGATTATTTGTTCTTGAATTATAATTAGTGCACAAACGTGTGACTGCAAACACGACAGGTTGTGGGTTTGATTTCCTGTTGAGGAAATGAAATAGGTTCATTTCTTCGCTCTGGTGACGAGGCAAAGCTCGGCATTGCGTTCCGCCACTCAACACGCTATGCCTCCAGAATTCTTCAGAAAGTGGGGTAGGTAGAGAAAGCCTGGTATTAAGACGGAGTGTCTTGTGCCCTGTTACATGATATAGGGGATATAGCGTGAAGCTCAATATTCGATAGCCAAAAGTAATAAATTTGAGAAATACAAATACACTTATTAGTTTCTGACGCGTGTTATCTTAATCACACAGTGAGTAACGAAAGATTTTTATATACTTACATATAGATTCATATCTAAAATCTGGTATTAAATACAAAACGAGGCGTTGAGTTCCGCCTCAACACGTAATATTTCGATAATTCGGCTGAAAGTAAGAAACAGAGTGTCTTAAAACTAATCTCCTTTGCCTTCCTGGCTAGATGTCGAATAAAGCTCAACTACTGTACTGTTTTGTAGGAATGACCTACCCGCGGCAGTGTTTCCAGGTCGATATGACATGAGTATCTTCAAAAAGCGAGTCTATCTCCACCTTGTCGGCCGGCCACGCACCTGTAGCTCCTCTGGTATTGCACGAGGTCGGCGGCGGTAATCACTTACCATCAGGTGACCCGTAGGCTCGTTTGCCTCATCTTTTTTCATTAAAACAATCTAAATATTATTTTTCAGGTGGAAAAAATTATTACTGGGAGCACAGAAATATCCAAATCTGGAGGATTTGTAGGCGCCTTAAAGAACATTACCCTGATGTTCCGGCCGCCTTTACTGAAATGTGTCTTTATATCACATACGTTAATGTTCGCCGTGTTTATGCTGTAAGTATGTCTGTGTCCTATTTTCTCAGGACTGACGGACGGACTTGTCGGACGTTTCTGATTTAATCAGAGTAGTCAGAGCAAACGGAGCGCCAACCGCTACGGTCCCTGTTTCGCCTAGTCCACTATCATCAATCTCTTCATACATGTCCTGCAGAGGATCTTCATTCTCACTTACTCCGTGGTCGCTTAACTAATAAATTTGAATATTAAAATGATTCGTAAGCCATTGTCCGTAGTCCGTATAAATCAATAAATTAATTAACCTCTTAACACTAGGTTCCCTATGGCTATTATGAAAATATTAAATATTTCATTAACCCTAGCGAGAATCGAATCCACAACCTGTCACGTTTAAAGTTACACGACGTGTCACTACTAGAGCCTCTATATTTACTCATATTTTAACAAAATAATTGATTTTTAGATCAAGTGGTCTATATGTGTGGGTTCCGGATATACTTAACAGTATGTTACGCAGTACAAGTGCAAACAGCATCTCAATCTGCCATATAATTCACGAAAAATTTGAAGCCACGAGGAACTTGACGGTAAATATTGCTTTTCCATCTTCTTTCTGGAGGTTTTAGGATTGGACAAGCGCGAGTCGGACACGCCTATTGAGGTGATCATTATAGGCAAACGAAAAGTACAATTCTAATAAAATATTGATGAACTTAACTTTGTTTTAATCATAGTTTAATTATATTTTTGTACATTTTAAGGTGATGTCAGGGAACACAACCTGCCATTCAGAGATAGCGGTGCGAGTGTTTCCGATATCGATGGGTATGGGCGCCGTCTTCGCAGTCACGTATTTAGCTATAGGCGTATTTATTGGAAGAATAGGCAAGAAGACTCTTTATTGTAAGTTTTTTTGATAAATTAATATAATTAACTAGCTTTTAGGTGCGACGTAAACGCGAGATGGTTATAGGTTCGATTCCTGATCGAGGAAATGACATATTTATTACTTTATACTTTATTACTTTATTATTTTAATCACTCGCGTCTATTATCGCAACTCAACACGCAGTGCCTCCAGAATTAAGAAAGTTGAGAACGGCGTTTCTTAACACTAGGTTCCCAGGTTCCCGTTGCACAACTCTCATCTCCGTCTGGCCATGCCACCACTTTTATTTCAATTTAATTTATAAATTAAAAAATATACCATTTCAAAGAATGTAGTTCGACAAAATTGCTGTAAATTACTGTTTTATTGAATTGACTGATTAGAAAAGTATAGTAATGCTGATTAGTAAATTAATAAATGTGTCAAGCGGGCGAAGCCGCGAACGAAATAAAGCGAACTGTATGTATCTGTTATAGGAAACAATCACAATTAAAGGGTTTATAAATCTATTGGTATTTAAGTAGGTCATTTCGTAGACTTTGTTTAATCACCTGTTCCTTATGAAATAAATAATTATGTATTGGATTAGATATATTTAATCAAATAAAATTAATAATGACAGCTGTTTAAACAGATATAAAACTAAACTGGAGCAATATTCTGCTGTTCAATAGAATAATTCAAAAGTTTTGAAAATAAAATATAAATAAAAAAATTATATGTCAATTGTATTTTATTTTTGATTTGTTTCGGCAATTTGGTTAGACAAAGCACGGCGTTTGATTTCATCACCTCAAGTTTCCCAGTAATAGGTATTAAAGTAGCTGAATTAATATTGAACTATAAAAAACGATATCTTACTTAAAAAAAACATTATAAGGTTTGTTTGGTTACATGCACAAATCTCAAGAACTACTGGTTCAAATTGAAAAGTTTTTACTTTAATCGTGTCGACGTAACTCACTGTACCTGGAGTCTGAGCTAACACCGGCCCCTAATAATTATATGTACACCTCTCAGCAACTTTCAGGCCTGTCGTGGCGTAGGAGTACAAACCAGCAATGCCTTCACAATTTGGCGGAAAGTGGAGAACGAAAGTGTTTTAATGGGAACGGAGTGTCTTTACACTAGTTTATCAGTTTTTCTTTGTCTACGCTGTTATGCACAAACTGCGTGAAGCTAAAACCTCAGCGGCGAACACCGTCGTAGCACATCGTGTGACTGTAAACTCTGCGGTTGAAGGTTCGCAACCCACTCGGGGCAATCAATTATTTAATATTTCCATTTCCTCGCTCTGGTAGCAAGACAAAGAAAACACGCGGCGTTGAGTTCCATTATCCAAAACGCAACGTCTCGAAAATTCGGTGGTGCGTGGGGAAAGAAATGTCTAAACTAGGTTCCCTCTACTTACCTGCTATATGCTACTTACTCTGTTATACGCGGAAAACATCGTGAAGCTAAAACTGTTTTCTCTTTTGCAGCAAGTATAATGGTGATCTGTGGTATTGCAACAGTGGGTGCGGCGTTCGTTCCCCAAGGGGGGGCGGCTACCGCGTTGCTCATTTTAGCGTTATGTTCCGGCTGCGGTGCGTCTATACTTGCAGCTATTGCTGTTGATGTATTTCCTACTTGTTTGAGGTATTATTGGTACAATGGGTTAATTTAAAATTAAATAATGGATTAAAATTAAATAATGGATTATTATTATTAAGTCTATTTTTGAACGATGGAATGATTTTTGAAAAGACAATAAAGAGTGGATAACGCAGTTATTTCGAATTTTATATATTATATAAAATTTAAAAAATTTGAAACGATAATGCGTACTAATACTTTATAATTGCAACTTAATTTTTTGTCTTATAAGACCATTTCTCTCAATATCGACTAGGGGTATCAAGCTGAAGTATAGATATCAAATATTCAGGTCTAAAGTCCCTTTGAGTACGTACAGAAAAAAAAAATTCAAGTCGACGTAATCAAAAGATACGCGATAAATGTCTTTTGTGCACTATTTTTGCCAAATTTTGTATGAAATTCACCGTCCAAAGAGTTACAATTAAGAAATACCTAGTATATTTCCCTTGGACCTAGAATTGTGAAATTTAGCAAGGATTACTAGTTCTTTATCCATTTTCATTTACAATAAAAGCGAAGAAAAATATCAGAAAAATAAAATTTATTGGTACCTATACTTGTCATACAAAAAACCATATCAGTTAAATTATACAAGTTTATTTCATACAAAGTGAGTGCAAAGTTAATTTTGACCGTTGACGTTGAATCGTTAAATTTGATCGTTTTGTTACTTTTTTTTTGTTTTATTTTCTTATTTTATTTATATTGTTATTATTTTTCCTTAAGACATCAATAATATTACCAAGGTATTTTATTTACTTTAGTTGATTTCGTAATAATTTTAATACATTACCTTAATAAAGAATAATTTGTTTTTTTTATTACAGAGCAATGGCGATGTGTGTTATGTATATGGTGGGTCGTACCGGGGCGGCAGTGGGTTCAAATTTATTAGGGGCAACCCTGGACATGCATTGTCAATTGGCTTTTTCAATTTTTGGAATTTTCTCTGCGGGTGAGCTAATATATTTAATAACATTTTAAAAATAGAACGTTCCTTTTTGATTTTTTTTGGACACAATGTTTGTAACGCGAGGGCTGTGGGTTCGATTCCGACTCGGGGGAATGAATTATTATTTATTTTCATTTCTTCCCTTTGACACCGAGGCAAATGCCCAAAGTTAAGTTCCGCCACTCAACACCACATGCCTTAAAAAATTGGCGAAAAATAAATAATTTGAAAAAATAGATATATGTTCTAATTCAATTTTTTTCTTATATTTCAGGATCAACATTATTAATAATATTTTGGCCGAAACCGGAAAGCGTGAGGGAGGAAATGGAGCGGAAAGGTCTCACTTATTGATTTAAATAATAGGAAAACTAGCCCTGTGTGTTAATGAGACTGATTTTAATTACATATGTATATGTGAATATATGTTTCCTTATAAGGTGTAATTATCTAAATAAAGTATGTTCGATTTTAAATATATTTTTTTATATCAATAAAAATCATATTTAATAATATAATAAGACCATCGTAAATATGATGGATTTTGATTCTCAATTTACCGAAAGAAGTATTCCTTTCTCTGAAAACAAACTCAAAAAACCTTATATATTTTGGCAAAAGACCAAAATTTTTTTGCTTTATTATAGCCCCATAGATCCAAGGGCACCTGGATTCCCATTAAAACACTTCCGTTCCACATATTCCGTTGAATTCTCGAGGCGTTGTATGTTGAGTGGCGGAACTCAACGCCGCGCTTTTTTTTATGGAAAAGATACTGCATACGAGCGTTCCGGTCACCCGATGGTAAGTGATCACCGCCGCCCACGACTCCGTGCAACACCAGAGGAGCTACAGGTGCGTTGCCGGCCTTTTAGGTGGGTTGGGTTCCGGAGCCCGGCATTACCTGATGCGAAACGCAGTGGCTTTGCTTCATTACCATAGTAAGGAAATGAGTATATATCCTAAAATTCTCAAATGTAAGATAAATTATCTATACACAGTTCACACATGTATTAATAAATGTTATTATCAAATTTACTACTAGCGCCATCTATTTTTTGTAACTGTTAATATTTCGAGTTATGTGTGATATTACAATATGGTTTCCTATCTTTAATGTAGATGTCACTATTTCGATTGTTTTTGGAGTACAGCTTAGTAATGTTTCTTATTGAAAACGATGGTTACTAGTTCAAATTTCAATCAAAGGGCTAAATATCCTAATACTATAGGCAAATGTATGAAATGTAAGCGTGCACTTATCTCTACTCTGCTATGTGCGGAATAAAACTTGAAGCTAAAAAATATAAAGCTTAGGCCTAGTTAAGTAACATTCGGGATTGAAAACTCTAACTGGCATGCACCGTATAGCGCGCTGTTTTTTAATATGTTCCTCAGCTTACTTTCAAATACATCCGAAATAACTAAGCAATGAGAGTAAGCGATGGGAGTCAAATTTTGATCACTATACGCCATAAATATTTTCAATTACATATCTAATTGTAAAAAAAATATTGTTTGACTCTAAACATTATGGAGATTGCGGGTTCGAATTTTAATCCCATATCCCTTCTTTAGAAAGACATAACGCGGAGTTGAGTTCCGCTACTGATCGCGCAATGTATGCGACATTCGGATGATTAATGGGGAACGGAGTGTCTTTTTGGGCGTATCTAGAAATATTTTTTAGGGAGGGGCCTAAACGCAAGCTTTGAACAGATCTCGCCCCTTGATATTCCTACGCCCAATGCCTATGCCTGGCACTAGGTTCTCCTCGCCTATCCTCCTATTTCGTAATAAGAAATAAAAACTACTAATCAAAATTATCAGTAATATTTTGAACCTACCTAAATTTTAAAAACTTTTAAGCCCAAGGCATAACTGTACCATAATTGCATTATATAGGTATAATATTTTTAATATTTTTATAATATCTATTATTTTCCTTCTTTTTGGTGTGAAAGGGTTAAGGTGACGAATGACATTCATTATTTAACGATTAACTTTTGTATCCCTCTAGTAGTAATCTAACTTGGTATATTTTGTCACCTTGTTATAGTTTTTTTCTCGTAATTACAGTTTACGAGGCTACTTCAGCAAAGGGTTATTTTTAAAATGAACTTAAATTTAAATGCTTTGATAGAAAATTCTGATTTTTAGCCATTGTTTCATCACACTATCGTTTCTATATATTATGGTGTATGTAGGCAAAGAATAAAAACGCTATTAGGCACCAGAATTATACGGAATTTTATTTTTTTAAGTATTCCACAGTAAGGGTCCAAAAACATGTATTTGAAATTTAAAAAAATATAATAGCGGGAATCCTACCTCTTGGATTATTTGCAAGAGGCGGGGGTTTGGATTCCACAAAAAATTACGAATTAATTTAATTACTTTTAATAAGATAAAATTGTTGTTGAATTTCGCAACTCAATACATATACCTACATACCCTTAACGCTGTAGCAGGGTAGGTAGATAGAACTAAGTTGAACTCTAGAAGCGTTATATATTGGGTGGCGGAACTCAACACCGCGCTCTGTCTCCAGATCATCTCTCTTGTTGCCAGAGTTAAGAAATTAAAACACTAAATATTAAATTTCTTCGAGTAGGCATCGAACCCAGAGTCTGTTGAGTTTACAATCGCACGCTTGTCTCGTATAAAATGTTGTTTTATTCCAATATCGCTCGAAAAGCATGTTGATAAACGTTTTATGATAAAATAGCGGTGTGGTATCATTTAAAAAGATAAATTATCCCAAAAATGTCCGATCTCGCCACAGCACAGGTAGATAGACACTTTTTATGGATCTATTAAATTTGACGACCGCATCTCAAATTTACATTGTTTTTTTTAGCTTCACGCTGCATCCCACACATAGCAGAGTAGGCAGAGGGAACCTGGGAACCTAGTATTAAGACAGTCTGTTCTTTTTTAGGATACTTGTTCCCCACTTTCCGCTGAAATCTGGAGGCACTGCCAAGAAATGAAAATATTAAAAGTTTCATTTCGTCGAGTAGAAATCGAACCCACAATCTATCGCGTCACACGCTTGTGCCCCTGCGCCACGACTGACATCAACTTAAGATACTTTTAGTGGATCTATTAAATTTGACGACAGATTCTCAAATTTTTATTTAGTCATATACAGCCATTTTTAGTTATATTTATCTTTTGCACGGAGCTTATTCAGTACTATACGACAGAAGCAGAGGTGACAGCGATGTTACTTTCGACTTAGTTACTAGTGTTAGTGTTCGTGGCTCTATCTAAGTTTGTATGATGATATTATTTGTAGCTTCACGCTATATCCCGCATATAACAGATTATGCAGAAATAAGTTGAGAACCTATATTTAAGATACTTCGTTTCCATTAAGACACCTCCGTTCCCAATTTTCGCTAGTGGCGGAACTCAACGCCGCGGTTTGCCTCGTGGCCAGAGAGAAGAAATGATTATATTAATAAATATTTAATTAATTTCCCCGTCAAAAGTCAAAGAGTCACTATAGTCTCGTAAGGGCTAATTAAAATGATCCTACATGAGGGAGGGGTGTTTGCGGAATTACTGAATTTAACGAATTGCTTTTAAATTAGGCTTCGGTACCTTATTATCGAAATCGAAATATTAAATTATAGATTTTTTTGAATAAATTTCTTTTTTTTTTTGATTATAAGAAAAGAATACATATATATATAGGTATGTTCGTATAGTATACTGTATATACTGGCACAGGGGCTTGCGGATTTAATTCCTATTCAGGGGAATACATTATTGTTAATTCCATTCAATTAGACAACGCTCTTTTCGATATAAGACAAAGCGCGGCGTTATGTTCCGATTCTCAATACTTAATGTTTCTAATGATCGGTGTCTGGAAAATGAAGTGTTTAAAATGCTAAAATATCACCAATAAATGGAATGATAATATATCGAATACGTTCGTAATAGACACGACTACCACCCCACGTAATGTAATATCAGGTGAGAGGGGCAATATGGTTAACCTTTGTGTCCAACGTTTTATATATTATTGCTTTACATAACAAAAACTATAGAAAATATAATATATAAACAATAAAAAGATAATAAATGATTCAGCCATTAGTGTTAGTGAGTTTAATATACTAATATAGAAAAAAATCTCCATCCCTAGAAAACTTAAAGTTTTTAACTTTCATACATAAACTTATTACTTAAGAAATGAAAAACAAAATATATATTTCCCCCCTCGCGGAGATCGAACCCACAACCATGACGTACAATAAGAAACCATAATAAATTCGTAACTGATCGGTGTCTATACATAGAAGATATATGGAAAAAAAATGTTTTTGGGAGCATTTAACTACTTATATAATAAGAGTCTAAAACAATGATTTTTAAAATTATATATATATTTTTAAACCATTGTTTTGTGTGGTTGCTGTTTGTCTATGCGTTTAATTGATTTAAATGATTTAAATGCACCGATTAATTGATTTAAATGCAATTTACTTTATTACATTTTGGCAAACTTCCCTTAACATTTAGTGTCTATTTAAGTTAAATCGATCATAAATAAAAAAAATTACATCAAAATAAAGCTACAAAATAAATGTTTTTATTGAATTGGCTGCTACTGAAACGTGTGGTCTTTAAAACATGTTACTAAAATCACGAAATTAATTCAAATGAGAAAATAATTCGTTATTTTGTAGTATAAGCGGGCGAAGCCGCGAGTGGGTCGCTAGTATTCTATAAGCTTCTACTCATCAAACACTCTGACCGAGTTCATCTAAACGGATAAATTACATTTTTTTTACCTTATTTTGCCTTTTTTTATATAAGTATCGCACGTGCGTTGTGTCACGTGGTCGGTGATAACCGTCGTGCCATATGTCGCGGGTTCGAGACGGTGCGGGGTAAATTTCAAAGTTTCTGTTGTAATTATATTGTTTTTATGTTTTGAGTATTGTAAATTATTTTTTTGTTTGTTTCTGCTGTTTTAAATTTTTATTATAAATATTAAAAGTATTATATATTTATATTATAATAAAATATATGTATATATTAAAATCTAATCTATTTAAGGCAAGTGTATGTAAACTTAATATATTGATTCATCAATATGATTTTTCATATTTAAATATTGTACAATGTACAATCCCACTTAGGGAACAGTACATCGTTTTAATATGACCGTTCAGTCCATGTAGAGTCGAGTTTCATCTAAACCGATTCTGTGGTTTTTAAAATATGAATAATTTAGCATTTATATAACACCTATACCACGCTAATTGATAGATATTTGAAGTCGTTGAATTTATTTATTTAAGAAGCGACGTCAAAAAAATATTTTAATATTTTGTTATCATAAAAAAAACCGTGTAACACCATAAGGCACAACTAGTCCCCTTGAAATTCCATCGTTTCCATATAGTCTATGCTAATGATGGTCAGACACCGTGAATCATTCGTTAGCCATTACTGATACGATCGCCAAATGTTCGAAACGTTATATCTTATAATTAACCCCTATAAAATGGGGGTTGAAAATCGGTGAATTCGATCTTTTTGGAAGTAATATGTTGCTTTCGTTATACCATCCAAAAAATCTCTAAAACTAGCGGAAAGTGATAGATTTTGTGATTTTTAGTAAATTCTTTTCTTAATTTAATATTATCTGAACAGTTGCCTTGGTTGTAACCGCTAATCATAATTTAGTTTTTTTTTCAACGTGTAAAACTTTCTGTCTTTATTAGAAATGCTTGAGTGAATTAATAGTAAATCACAGAATGAATCATATTAAACGGAAAATTAGGAAGAAAAACACGAGCGTCTATTGCCACTAGTTTTTATGTAAAACTTTCAATCTGTCTTGTACATGAGGTGTCAAAAGTCAACATAAGGCCAATTGGCCATATCGTGGGAACCTCACCACCTGTTTACAGTCAGTTTGTCAGTTTGTCTACCATCTTTACGTATTACTCGTACTTTTCCCATACATCCCCATAAGGCACGGCCAACCACCGTGACGGTGCCCTTAGAAAATTATATGTTAATTATATTAGCTTGTAATGCCGTTTTAATTTAAATTTTACAAAAAAATATATTTAAAAAGTCAGCGTAACGCCCTTTTCCGAATGGCAAGGAGGACAGAGGGACAGTAGTGTTGAGACACTCCGTTCCCTATACGCTGTTCCCTATGCATTTTTTCGAAACATTAGGTGTTGCGTTGTGGAACGTGTGTAATGTTGGTACTCAAATATGAAAATAATGAATTCCCCTGAATGAGAATCAAACTCAAAACATTGACACTCCGCCACTGTTCCATTCCGCTACGACGGCCCTAATCATATCAAAATTTGCGAATAACCAACAAACACTACAGAAAATTACAGTTTTTAACTAAAAAATAACAGTCATTAAAGAAATAAAACCATTATGTGTAATAAAAGAATAAAAATAAAGCTACAGCGTTAAGACTTAGAAGCCAATACGCCACGGATTTAATTGGTTTGGCTTAAAACGTTGATAAGTTCACAGAGTTGTCATATACTAAGCGATGAACAGAAATGACTCAAGTAGAAAAGGAATATAAAGCCTTTTCGTACATAGCAAGGTAGGCAAAAGGAACCTAACAAAAACTGAGGGTTTTACCCTCAGTTTTTCATCTTATTTTGGAGACAATGTGTGGGGGATAAGGGGGGAATTTTTGACGCCGCGCTTCGTCTTCTTACCATTGCGAGGAAATGCAAATATTAAATAATTAATTATTTAATATTTGTATTCCGAGTTATTAGCATAACTATAAATTTTCATCTAAATATATTTAGGAGTTTCTGGAATTGGATTAAACATCTATCCTTACACAACTTATTACTTTCGCATTTACAGTATTAATAGGATAGGATGTACTCGATAAATGGACTTATAATAAAACAGAAGATTTTTTTCAATAGTTCCTAATATTAGCGCGTTCAACCAAACAGACTCTTTATTTTTATAATATTAACATAGATATAAAACATAATAAAGCCTCCCATTTTAAAATTTCAACTTCACTAAAACCAAAAAGCTAATCTTTGATGAACCAGTAATCACCTACCCAATACGAATCGATGATTTATTGCCAACGATCCAACCGGATGTTTGTTTAGTCCATTATTATACGTCGGTAGCGTCTACCGTCGACGCCTCAAGTGTTTGAGTCGATCTGCTTTATTGATCAAATAATCACTTATTTTAGAAGTTTCTGATGAACTTATTATCTTTTTTGAAGGTTGGTGAGGTGCTGTGGCGAAATTGGGAAGTTTATATTTTGTACAGTGTTGTGGCTACGAATTTTACGCTTTGAAAAAAATTTCATACAGATTTAACAATTAATTTTAGTGTATAAAAAAATTTTTTTTTTAGCTTCACGCTATATCCCGCATAAATATTTTCTTTGCCTCGCTCTAGTAAAGGCACGGCATTGAATTCCGCCACTACGCAGCACTACGCAGTGCCTCCAGAACTCTACGGTGTGCCTCAACGCTAGCTTACCAGGACCACGCTGTCCACCTCCTAAATTTTTCATTGCTTTATTTGCTTCATACTTTCTTAATAGGTACAATAGACTAATTCATGTATCTTATTTTTATATTCTTTGTTTTTAAAAGCGGTTATAGTACTTAACAAAAGAATTATAGCTTGATTTTTATATGTACCAGGATAGGAAGAGGTAGCATATTCTGAAGACACTCCACTCTCCACATTCCACCAAATACTGTAGGTGTTGCATTTTGCCTCTATACCAGGGCAAAGAAATTAAAATATTTAATATTTCATTTCATCGAATAAGAATTGAATCCTCGACCTGTCGCGTTTACAATCGCCTGTGCCCCTGCGCCACAACTGGCCCTATGTAATTTGATTTTAATGAGTACAAATATGCGCCTAGAAATGTATAACTTAGTTACTCAAAGTAGGTATACCGGATAGCTCAAACGTACATTTATTGGGTATGTTTACACAAAGGGTACCCTCGGTCAGCTCGGTGAATGTATAGATATGCTAAGAACTCTATTCTCACTTTTCTATTTCTCTCGATTGTGTAGAGCTAAATTTGGCAACTTGTACTTCTAACTATCCGATTACCATTTATAATTCACTTATGAGTAACTATGTATAGAGGTAAGTCGTGGCGCATTGGCACGAAGTGTGACTGTAAAACCGACTGGTTGTGGGTGCGATCCCCACTCGAG
>DWAN01001099.1:0-19091 GCA_018230445.1 Heliconius hewitsoni
AACTAACCTAGTCTGTAAGAAATATTATTTACTAACCAAAATGAGTCACTGGTCATTTGAATAAAGTATTATTATTATTATTATTATTATTATTATTAAATTAAATTGATAGTAAGGTTAATTTGAAATACTAATCAACAGTTATACAAAATCGATCTAAAAATCAAATTTCGTATTCGGCGATCGTATATACGTAAGTTATTTAAAAGCTGGGTCACGAGGTCACAATACTAACACAGTAGTGCTAGCTGCATTTTGGAAAAGTTTCACGCGGGACGAATATATAAGGCTTTTAATGCGGTTAAGCTTAAAACTTATTTGAAGTTTAGGTAAAGTATTGAAAGCATTTAAAATATTAAATAATGTTATTGAGGTCAACACACCTACGAACTATAAACGAGACGTTTATAGGTTCATTTCCAGTCGGAGGAATTAATTATTTTCTTTTTCTTGCTCTGGGAACAAGACAAAGGGCAGCGTTGAGCTCCGCAAGTAATCACGAAATGTTTCGGAAAATTAAGACTGGTGCGTGGGGTACGGACAGATTGTTTCAGTACAAAGTTGAGGTTCCCTCTACCTACTTTGGTATATGGGTTTGCTATAGCGGCAAGCTAAAAAAAAAATGACGAGAGGTAAATTATGTAACATTAAATTGAAATATTTTTTTGATTGAATGGCAAAACCGATTGTCAAAATCACTTAGAATTAAATTGTTTATACGATACAAAATAAATTGCTAAAGAATTATTTATAGAACAAATTTAGTTTTAAATTAAAATATCCAATATTAAGGTATCCAATATTTCTTTATGATTTAAAAGTTAAAAAAACGTTCTCAGTATCGCGTGAAAGGCTTACTTGTGTAGTTGAGGCTGATAAAAACAAGCATTTGGGTACTACGGTTAACAACCTATGCACTAAATACCGTACCGCAATGTTCGTCGTAGTATAATCATAATTTTCAATTTCTTTGTAAAATATATTTTTTTAAACGAAAAAATATATTTTTGGGAACGTAGTGTGAAGAAAAAGTGGAGTCCCTTACTCCACTTTCGTTCCACAGTTACTGCCGAATTCTGGAGGCATTACGTGTTAAGCGGCGGAACTCAACGCCGCGCCGTTTTGCTTCGTTACCAAAGCGAGAGGAAATCGAATCTACAACTTATCGCATTTGTAACCGCGTGCTTATTTCCCAACGCTAAAACTGACTTCATCATTTTTATTGTTTTAAAAATATATGTGGCATTGTAATTTTGTTAAACGCTTCCGTTTTTCAATTTTCATTGAAATAATATATGTTATAGACTTAGTCTGATATATAAGAACACGTTGATTAACGACCTCTCTTCTAACTGTACTAAGGCGATTTTTTTAGATAAAATTTTTTTAAACAACCATTTTCCCAACCTACAAATACTGCGTCACGTAGCGAAGTCCCATTGAAATCAAATTAACAAAGATTTTTTTTATAAAGCTGCGCAAAAAATCATACAGTTACTTCTAAAAATGGGATTTCTATACTATTGTATAATCGCATTTGACGACGGAGTGAACAGTAAAGAGGACAGTGACCTCCCAAAACACTGAGAGTAATCGTTTATTGTGTTCAGTTATTTTGTTTAGACAAATTTAATGTAAAGTCAAAGCCGTGTTTTTAACAAACAACTGTTTACTCACCGTCTAGAGGCAGTTTCAAACCAATATAATACCTACGTGATATTATTAAAATTGAATTAGAAAATTTGAGTATGTTTTATTTAGACTAACAAACTCGTGTGCTACATTATAAGTGTATGTTTGCCCACAGACTTCTCGAAAACTAAATGTCATATCCAGCTTTTTCAATAACAAATTAACATATTTAATACCAAAAGAAAAGAAAACGAGGAAACTGAAGTTAATAAATCTTAATCATAGTGATTAAAAATACACAAATAATAATAATATAATTATAATATTGTTATTGAAAAGATCAATTGTTGAGATTCTTACTAATTCTTCTCAACAGGACTGTCTTTCGAGCTGGTAGAAGATTTACATTTATTAGATGATTCAAAAGTACTGACAAACGCCTATTTGAAAAAAAATATTCTAACACCATATACAATATTAGGTCGCTGAAGCCTTGTAAAAAGTGTCTGTTCAAGTGTAACAGTCTACTTTCTACAGGATGTTCTTATACCGTTACCGTTAAGCACACAATACTTTTAGATCATTGCGTAATGTTTCCAATCATTTGGAACACCTATAAGTTTATAAAAGTAACATAAAAATGATAAGAACGGTCCATAACAGTAAAAAATATTTACCATATTTGTTTTTAAGTGGTACGTAAAATACGTAATAATTTGTTTAAAGCGCAGCCAATGTTGCGTGTAATATGACAATAAAGGTATAACAATAAAGACAATAGCATCAGCATAAAGGCTGCCTTTTTTTCATTTGCGTACAAATTTCAATAGAATTTTATATTTATGTTGTGGGCTACTCCCACTAATTAATTTATTTAATTATATATTTATTTATTCAGAATCTTATTTATTATATAAATATCAAAAAATTATCAAGTAGAAAAATATTTATTTAAATTATTATATTATTAATTAAACACACAACCCACAAATCACCGACGTCGGTTTATAATTAATAATCAATCAAATTCAAATAATTTATAATTTGCACGTCAATTGCTACCTTAGCCATGTGACGTCATTTTGGGTCGTCCACAGCTGATCGCGCGATGCAATTCGCCAGCTAGTGAGTCGCAAACATCCAACCGTCGCGGATTCCTTGCACTTGCTATACTATCGGCCACTACGTCACGTATCTACCTTCTAGTGAACGTTCTTGTAGTTTTGTCTCCGATATACGTACACTCTTAATTTTCACTCCTTCTGTATTATTGGTAAATTGTGTGGACTATCTTTCTTTGTGTTTCTTCGTATATATGTGACTTTCATTTTTATATGCAATAAATATTTTGTGTTAGTTAGTTATCAGCACACGCCACTAAAATGTCATTAGAATATTTTTTTTATAAAATATTAATTTCTAAAAATATTTTCCCTAGTCAAGCATCCAATCTCTAATTAAATAGAAAGAAGAGATTATAGTGTTTTTTACATAGCTTCTTTTGGCTGCACGTACAGCGTACTCGCATTTACCAAAGTAGGCAGAATAACCTGAGAACCTAGTGTTAAGACACTCCGTTCCCTTTTCCCATTTTTCCCACTTTCTGCAGAATCTAGAGGCATTGCGTGTTAAGTTGCGGAATCCTCTGGATCGTTTTACCTCGTTAATAAAGCGAGGAATTCTGTATATTAAACATTTCACTCTCCCGAGTGGGAATCCAACCCAGAACCGTAGGAAAATGAGTTAAAATGAACAGTTTAACATGTAATATCACGTTATAGAGTAAAATTTATTTATTCCCTTAATATTTCTAGTATGAAGCAGTATCGTTTGCTAAAAGACTTAATACAAAGCAAACAAACACATCGCGCAACACTGGCAGTTCTGATAAGTCATCGACACGGACTAAGGCGGATGCATTTTTTGTTATAGGCTAGAAATTTACTCGACTTTGACTTGAATGATTTGATAGTGATAGGCTTATAAGCGAAGTTAAGAAAAATAGGTACAGATAAAAATACTATAACTCAAGTCTGTACTGATTTATACGTGTTCTATGTTTAAAACTTAAAGTTGTATTAATTAAGAAAATATTTTATTATACAAAACGTTCATATGCTCCATAAATAATTATTTTCGTATTCAATACACCACACCACACCAGTACCAGTTTGCGAACTAGTTTCTATAAAAATATTAAATGAAAAAAAAAAAATGTTTCCTACAATATTTTCTTTTTAACAAAATAAACTAGAATGTTTTTATATAACAGCTCTAAAAGGCCTTCTACTGGCTGCGACCTACAGCCCGGGGCGAAACAGAAATAATAAAGTAATTTTTATTTGATTGATCAATGTAGGCGGTTTGCAGTTAGCGCGTACAAATACGAAACGATTTTGGAGTTTCGTTCCTTTCATACTACTCCTTAGAAATTATACGATATAAGTAGTCGTCGGGCCACAATGGTCGTCGTGCTGATTTTTTGTGCTGTTTTTTTATTTTTTATTTTTAGGTAATTTTGTTTTTATAAGAGTTAAATTTGAAACATCAACTTCGTTGACGTATTTCCGTAAAATAAGTCATAGTTAACACCTGGTAAGGAATATATTTTTATATATTATGACTCATTTGCCTTAAGCTTTAATAAATCCTATGACCTTAACTTCATAAATATAAAAAAAAACTGTGTATACTTTTATTATTATAATAAAAAAAACTGCTGAATTTACGTTAGAAATATTAAACAAATTTCCACATATATTCACATAAAGTAAACAAAATGTGGAAACGTAATTCAATTTAACCTCATTCTTTGTTTATTTGGTCGGTATCGCGTGAAATCTATAAACACTACATTTATAGGTAACAATTAACTAACGATTTAGTATACTTAGTTAATTATAATTATTTACTATGATTGGATTTAAAATATAAAAAAAGGTATTTTTGTAGTATTTATGACGTTTTTGTCTACGGAGATTGTAGGTTAAACCTCACACGATTAGGATAAAAAAAATACATTATATAACTCGCTATTGGCTATTTTTATAAAGAAAACGCAATATTTGTAAAAAGAACCGGATGAACGGTATATATATGCATTATTATAAATAGTAGCTTCTATTTCATATTTTAAATTACTAAACATAAAAAAAAAAAAAAATTATAATATAAATTTACATAAATTAATAACAGTTTAATAAATAAATAAACTTATATTTAATACAAATTCCTATGAAATAAGTAAGCATTTTTTGTTAATATATAATTATTGTAATAACGACAGTAACCAATACAACGTGTAAGCATATTATGTTAGGAATTTGAAACATCTACTGTAGTAACATATATTTATATTAAGCAATATCTTATAATTAATGAAGTGTGACTGATTACCACATAAAATATTACACATATCAAGTTACAGATTTTTCATAATATCTATTTCCTACACTAGGACCTATCAGCAATGTTTGATTCTATTCTAAGATTCTGCTAGTATATCAAGGTAATTTTTAAGTACTAATCTTAATAATTTTCAACTATTTAGGCGCGGGAATACTTATTACCGAAATCTTTATCATTTACCATTGATATCAGAAGCTATATCCATCCAGAAGCCATCGTACACCGCCAACGAATTATCAACGTTAGAACGTTATCAATTTTTTCAAGTTGCAAAGGTAAAATCATCAAATTTATTATGAAATTACTATACTAGTATAGCACATATTGTGTTTGACGCTGGGAAATACATTTTATGTCATATTAAGGCAACATGACGCACGAATATATTTTTATGTTATGTTTAAGTATGACAAATCTTTGTTATGAACATAAATCTCTCCAACAGAGATATGAATCTACAGCCACTGCTAACCAAACACAACCGCGTTGAAAGGGTATTACAACGTTTTACATATGTAAAATAAAAAATATATGTAAAATAATAAAAACTCACCTCCAAATTATCAAAGTCAACTTTGATGAGGCGTCGTTGCGGTGGCGCGTGCGGCGTGACTTCGCCCCGGCGCGTGTCGCCGCCTCCGGGCCCGCTGCCCGACCCGCTTGTTGCTGTAACAATAATAATGAAACTTATATAAAAATATATATTTGGTTATCTAAATTAAAATAGTATGTCTACTAGAACTACCGTTAGTAAGTTTCTAGTGTATATCGGAGGCGTTAATTTTTTATACATTTTCACCGCATTTAGCAAAATTGAAAATGAAAACCAAGTGTTAAGAGATTCGTTCCGCTATTTTGGAAATATCGTTTAGAGTAGAGATTAACGCCACTCTTTAACTGACTAATTAAAGATAAAGATGATATTTAAAACATTTTCATAATACTGGTATTGGTCTATTTCTAAACATATAATTGTTAATAATTTAAATATTAAGTAATACTGCAAACGACTTGCAAACATATAATTGTTTGAAAATTATAAAATGAAACAGATTACGAACTAATAAAACAATAAACTCTCACAATAAATACAACTTCTAAGAAAATGAAAACGAAAAGACAATATTTTTCAATGGAACAAAAAAGAAAATATGGTTATGCTTATTTACTGCCAAAAGAAACATTAAATTGTAACATTGCTGTCAAAACTCACTAAAATTTATTTTCAAACGACTTACTGAAAGTTAAAGTAAAAGTTTATTATCATTTCACTTGGCTTAATCTATTAAACATACTTTGAATAAAAAAAATGGATATGCCAGTTCAGATTGAGACCTTTCGTGGCGCAGAAGCACGGTATAAGAGTACGGCTGTAAACGCGACTGTTTCTGGATTCAAATCCTACTTGGGAAATTGAAATATTTAGGTAATATTTTCATTTCCTCGCTCAAGTAACAATGAAAAGCACGGCGGAAAAAGGTTCCCTCTGTCTACCCTGCTATATGGAGGATACAGTGTGAAATTAAAAAATAGATATGAGTAAAAAAAATATAAGGTGAGGATTGTCTTATCCATTTTTTCTTTAGATATTATGCTCTTGATGGATAAAACCAACGCTACATTTTGTATAACCACATCAGGTGGATCTGCATATTAAATATCAACATCGCCTCGAGTGGGATTTTAAGCAACAATATTTTATAAACAATACCTACCAATATAAAAATATATTTTTCCATTCCACATTTAAATATAAAAATCCACATTTGATTTAAAAAAAAATCCCAGATCGATTTTTAGACATTATTACTTCAAGTAGTATATTGAAATATACATTATAAATTACAGACCGCAGAGAAATCACTGGTTCATCATAATTTTTCTTCCAAACCCTATATACAGCCATACAATTGGTTTAGAAACGACACATTACTCTATGTCCAAATATGAATGCCATGTATGTACTAGTTCAATACAACAAACCATCAATTCTTGCGCAATCGTTTCACTTTCCCCGTCCTTCTGTGCCTGTCCTACCTTCATTCAACTAAGCTACAATAAATGTTACATCATTTATATTGTTCAAAGATCACTTATATCTTATTAAAAAGATTATTATACGTTGTTAAATAGAAATATTTTTTTTTATAAATATAAGACATATGAGTATACCAATATCGAGACAAGGATCTAGGCCGTCAGTGGCTATGGGTCCAAACTAAGGTACTTCTCCACAATACGGAGGAGATTATTGAAGCGCCTATTTCTAGCATGCTAGTTTATGGCATACGAGAAAAGTAGATCCGTAATTCAAAATTATCAATAGTCGAATGACGGCATTAGAATTTTTTAATTATAACAGTAAATAAAATATTTCATTTATTACGAGAGAGTAATTGAAGTTTATTGTACACAGTTTTAATTCATTACAAGCATTTTGATTATTATTTGTAAGATAGCACAATAGGCGGCCTTCGTGCTAAAACTGCAATGGATTTTTTAAGAAATATCATTGCAACTATGTTATACATTAAAATTGATATTCTTTACCAAAATTGTATAAAAACATTTATAATGATTTCATATAAAGATATCGTGTATTGCTGATTTATTAAGATCAGTTTACTAGTCAGCGATCACATATAAGAATAGTAAGAGTTAATAAGCGTGCTTTAGTAGAACAATGGAAAACTGTGCTTTAATATTATTTTTTGTTTTTACTGGTGCAAATTTATATAAAGGTAGTATGGAATAAATTGCAAATAGAATTTGATTTCTTAATTTTTACGATAACCTTGTTGTTTAAACTCAGAGGTCACGGGGTTTGTTTGTATCGATCAGGGATACGGCCAGATTGAATTTTATGGGTTGTAAAGTAGTTCTCTTATATGAAGAATGATGAGAGATTATTAATAATTTAGATAATAGACATTTAACTAAGTTGGGAATTAAACCAGTGATATTTCTAACAGGAAGGAAGGTTATTGCAACTTCCATCTTAAAAAGAATAGAATACATTTTAAAAACGAGTTACAAATGAATGTTTAACATGAAACAATGTGAAAAAGCTAGCTATTAACTAGTACATTGAAAACAATGGCTTATAACAAGTCGACATTCGTATTGTTTTTTTTTTAAATAAAGCATTTTCCGTACAATTAGAGAAAGATTGACACAAAAGTGAAGACTTTGCTCTTAGAATTAACCTTTGATATTTAAAACTTCCGTTCAAAGAACGCTCTTATTATTTAAAGGTTGAACTAAGAACAAATGGCGAATTATTTCAACTTAATAATATTATAATTCGATATACATCAAAGGAATTTTTAGATGTTGTTATTAACTTTATTGTTCTTGACGACATGTTAAAACTTTTGTATGAAAAAATATATTCGCTAAATGTTTATTTTTACTTACAAGCATTATACATTATTAAGACGTATTAAAGCATCGTAGTTATGTTCCATGTTCTGTTCTACTATTTAAAAGAAAGTACAAGAATTAAAATGAATATCGTAAAAAAAAAGGGAGATATAAATTACAAAAATGTTATACAACATATACCTATAATTTGGCTTTTCTTTGTATTCCACATAAGCCAAGACAATATGCAAAAATAACCTAGTAGGGTACAGACACACTTCTTCATTTTCCCCCAGAATTCGAGACATTGCTAGAGAAATACCGAATGTCAACGACGTAATTTATATAAAATATTATAAATATAATTTATATTATAAATATAAGTTATAAAATATTTAAATCTATACTCTCTTTAAATTACAATTTCGTCTTGTTAAAAAACTAACGTAAGAGTAAAAATAACTTTTAAATCATTTAATTAAAATTTACTTCTCACTTCCTAATACATAATTATAAAATACATTACAAATTATGCACATATCATTTTTATGAACGTTTCGCTCCACTGACCACTCTGAGTCACGTTAACTTAACTACCGGACTGCCTGTAAGTGGAAAACCTTGGTATTTAGGTCTACGAGTAGATAAGCGCCAGCCGCAGTGCACCTCGGGTTTATGTCAACTGAGCAATGCTCTGCTGTTATATGATAAAATAGTGTTGTGTTAGTGTTAGCTAGTGACGTTCATCGTTGGAGAAGAAGTAAATTTAATTGATACACGCGATGACCGTAGATTCGATTTTAATTTAGGGTAATATATAATATAAATAATTTTCAAAAATATCTTTATTTCTCCTGTGTTCTTACGTAAAGCGACATTGGGTGTTGCCATATGTAATGTATTTAAGAAAGTGAAAATATTTACTTTATTTTTTAAATTCACAATGTAGATAGAGGGAACCTAGTGTTCAGAAATCTCATTTCAAAAGCACTGCCAATTTTTCGAAATATTGTGGGCTAGGTGGCGGAACTCCAAACCATGCTTTGCTTGAGCTAGAAAACGAACCCGCAGCCCGTCGCGTTTTTAGTCGCACGCTTGTGCCCCTGGCCTACCATTTGCCTCTTAATTTTATTTATTTAGCAAAACTCAATTCCTGTAAGTTATTTTATATTTAAAATAAAAAAACCTTGCCAGTTCTGATAAAAAAATGCTATAATAAATCTCACATTTCATCATGTACTATCAACACCTCCAATTGAAATATTAGATAAAAATAAAATGCGATGTTTGCGCGAGGGAAATAAGTTTTTCCATTACCTCCCGAGTCAACAATCATATATTTATGTTAATGTATTCTGCCATATTTTTAATCAAGAGGAATTCTGTTATTTTTTATTAACATATAATTTACGTATTTAATAATATTTGTAAAACATAATGAAGCAATTAATCATTCATACAAATATATTTCTTCATACAATGAATAGAGCCACTATAACACTTTATTCTCCTTTTTCTGACCTAACTGAGACCATGTTTGTTTAGTGGCGGAACTCAACGCTGCTAACTCATATATATAAAAAAATACATATATAATTATTTAAATACATATTACGATAAATTCTGGATTGGTCTTGTGGAATAACCACTGATAATTATAACATGAATTAAGTAATCGAAAAAGAAATTCGCTACTCCGACCTAGCGTTTTCTCAGCTTTACGCATTTTTCTCCGCATAACAAAGAAAGACGAAATATAGTGTCATTTTCCGTTCCTCGCTGCCTTTCAATCACTATGTTAATATAAAGTTACTTTATTTAAGTTAAATTTACATTGCGATATATTCTTTTAAAAATAAATAACTAAAAATATGTAAGATTTCCCATTTATCACTTTGAAACAGAATACAAGAAAGTTGACGTGCTTAAACGAGCAAAGGTCGTCGCTATTTTTATACTGAAGAAGGATAGCTGACGTAAATTACGCCGAACCCTGACATTTGTAACGCAAGTTGGCAATTTTGCTGATTTCATTTATATCATGAACGTTTTAATTAACATATATTGTGATTCTATTATTGCACAGTTAGTAAGCGTCTATTATATATATTTCACAGTTATAAATGCAGCGCTTCGCTTCGTTACTAGAGCGAACAAATAAAAATAAAAATATATCATTTCTTCGAGTGGGAATTGAACCCACATCCGGTAGCGTTTATAGTCGCACGCTTCTGCCCCAATGACTGGCCTCTCAAATAAGATCGTTAAAAGCTTTTCCTGAATTTGATATCATATACAGAATTAAGTAGCATCCCTCTTATTTCTAGAGTCAATATATAAAAAATTTAAATATCATAAAATAATAATTATTATGTGAATATTTGGGACCAAATATCTACAATGTCATCAGTTATACATTTTTTCAACAAAAAAAAATAAACAGAAAAATAATCTTATTATATACACAAATTATTGAACTAAATACATTAAATAAAACCAATGTAAAACATATTAAAACAAACTTTACAGTTAACTCTCGCTTTTCCACATGTGCTTTGCCACTTTAACCTAATTACGACACTGGCTTTCGTTCGTCGTTTCCGCGATGCAGGGGAGGGTAAGGGTAGGCGGGACGTGGAAATTCCTACTGCAACCATAAATAAACCTGCACCGCTCTGCATTTGAGTGAGAGTGCTATATTTATTATGAATATAAGAAATATATGTATGTATATATTAACTTTGAAAATAGTATACGATTTATATTTAATAATTATATAGTTTTGTTCTCCATTTTCACTATCTTATTATACATTATGCTTTTAATATACTATAAAATAAAATCTAAATTAAATCAGCTTCACGCTGTATCTAATAATTAAAGCTAATTTCCAAAATTACCATCTTTACAAAAAATGTTTCAATAATTTTAGAACCTACATCCAATATCTGTCAGTCATTTCAGGTCACGGTGCTAGGAACAAACGGATCATCCACGTCCCTAATGTATTTAAGCACAGTAGATATGGCCTGTGCCAGGCCACGTCTACTGAGGCCTGAGAGCAAACAAGACCGGCGCTAATGTTCCAATTGCACACGCCACCGTAATGAAACTTTGGTATTGAAGTTCTAAATTACATTTAAACTACGTAATATCTTTTCTCTAGAAGACACAAAACTGACAAAAGATTGTTTTTGTTCTCTTGAGTTTAAAATTCGTGGTTTGTATGTTTGGTTACTCATAAATTTTATATGGTGCTGTCGTGGCATAACGGCACATCAACAATTGCGAGTTTGTTTCCAGGCAATGAATTATATTTATTTTCGCTCTAATAACCAGACAAAGCGCGGCGTCAAGTTTGGTCACTCAACACACAATGTCTTGAAAATTGGGCGGATCGTTCGAAACAGAATGTCTTAACAATAAGTTTCGTCTACTTATCCTGTTATGCGGGAAAAAACGTGAAGCAACATTATTACTTGTATGGAAGTATCAAAAAATATTCTTAAATATTTCTTAACAAAATAACATAACGCTGTATTATGGGGATTTTCATATTTTCGTACAGTAAAGGTAACGCAACATCACATTTTTCTCACATAGCAAAGACAAAAAAAACCCTGAGTCAAGACATTTCTACTCTCCGACTCTCCGTTCTACGACTGAATTCAAGACATTGTGAGTTGAGTGGAGGAACTTGACGAATTGAATGAAAATTGAATGCTTTATTTTCCAGATTGGTGGAGATCGAACTCCCAACCTAGTATTTTACAGTGAAACGCTGTCACACTGCGCACTAAAATAAATAGAAATATTATAATAATTACAATGATTACTTAAACATCCTAATTTTACCTCTCAATAACCATAAACTTACATTCAATCAGTTCAAAGTCTAACTCCAGGACGGAAGATGACTAGATTATATTTTAATGTCCACGTTACATTCAATTTCCACGAACATTAACAGCAATTTATTGTTTATATGTCCGTAGATTATGAACATAAGGAAGAATTTGATGTCGTTATCCAAGAAATAAGAAAGGGATAACAGTGGATGGATGACTCAATATAATCGATCCAGTAACAGTCACTTCAGTCCCCTTCAGTTATATTATAACCAGGAAAAAACAGTTAAGTGGATAATTTACAAAATTCATAGAAATGTTTAGTTATTTAAATAATATAAATATTTATTACATAAATAAAATATTTTAATTAACTCATTATATTGTTACAGAACGAGTTATTTACTCATAATTGCTTTAATTAAAATGATTTATTTAAAAAAAAAACCCTGTTGGGTAACAAGCACAATGAAATTCCGTTAAAATTCTAAAGATTGTATTTTGCAACTTTCTTTTAAATCGGAAACCGGCTCAAGGAGAAGGTCGCTCACAACTCACAATACATTTGTACAAAAATGCAATTTTACTTGTCATTGCAGTCGCAACGCTGCCCCAGAAAGATTTGTCTTGCGCGACGTCCAACGCTGGCTCCTCTGGGCTCCTGACCGGCTCGACCAGTCCGGAGACCGGCCGCGTGCCGAACAGGAACGCCGCAGGGGATACCCTAGAACGACGCAGCTTGACTGATTTTTATCACTTCTTCTTAAAAAATCCTCTTTTATTTGTAACAGCACAATTTCCAACAATATTTTCACTCGTTAGTTCAGTCGTTAATCAACTCTTAATGTTTGTTCAAATGATACGCGAAGTAAATTAAACAACCAGCAATCAGACCGAGCAACCAGAGCGTTAAATTATATTTTCTTCTTAAATTGGTTCACATAAATAATAAAGAATGTTTGTAGAGCGCACGCCACGTTAAGCGCGGAAATGACGTATCTAAACAACGCGCGACGACATTGACCTGTGATTTATTCGTTTCGTCTACAGCACATATGATCGCACTGCGTCAGCGCGCGACAACGGTTCAAAATGAACATATACTATTTAGGCACGAAACGAAGCAAAACTGAGCAAATTATAACAAAATGGCCATTTTTATGTTTCGGTATGCCACAAAAAATATATTTTAGCGCAAAGCGTTGTAAATACGAGGCGCGTGCTTAGCCCGTGGCGCCCGTCGCCATATTGGTTTTGGAGGGTGGCCTCGGTTCCCGCATGCGCCCTAACCCTAGGGAGTACTCCGGTGGAAATGCCAAGCCGTACATAAATATTATCATATGTAAACATTGAGTAGGACGATGAATATTAGTAACGGCTGAATAAACATACGTCTTTAAAAGTTTATGTACGAAATTTAGGCTCTATTATTTCACTATTTTAAACTTTTAAAAGTATAATTAAATTTTAAAGATTCTGTAAATCGAATTTTTATTATAAGCATCAGCATTTTTTTTGGACGACGGAGAAAAACTAGCAAAATGCCATAGAATAAAATGCCATTATTTGCTTTTGCACCAAGAGGTCACAAATGCCGCACCAACTGGAAATACACCAGGAACATAAAATATTTAAATTAAAAACATTTCCCTAAGCGACATTTCAACTCAGAACTATTGTTTTCAAAAAATATTTCAACCTAACAACTATAACAATAAAAACAAAGAAACATTGATAATTGAAATTAAATATGCGAAAAAAGTCTACTTTCTCACAAGTATGTAGGTAATGACGTCATAAGACCCTAGAATTTTCAATATCACGTTAACTGCGTCAATCTTTGAGACGCGACCTTTAGCGTGAAGTTGATTAATAAAATACGCTATTTCTGTTCATACGTTTAATGAAAGGATGAAAGGCTTCCAATTACATTTCGCTTTTGATAACTAGATTTACGACCCACGCTCGGAATTCGCTTTAACGTATAACAAAGTTTACAGACTGGTTCGAGGGTAAATACAGAGTTTTATAATGTTTTTGTCATATACTCGATATGAAATTATAAGTGCTTGTAATTTCATATTTAGTATTCATATACTAATATTATATCATTATAATGTAATAATAAGTATGGCCATATAACGAGTCAATTTGTTAGTCGAAATTAAATTATAGACTGTTTATTATAATGTTACTGTGCTTTAGCTCAAGTTATGTTTTATCATTTTTCACCCGTCACCCTTAGAAGGATAACATAACAACGTGCAAAACGCTGCTGTCACGTCGTTTCGTGTCGTGTAGTATATCTCTTTAGCTTTGTCCACTATCATCAAGCTCTTACGTGCATGTCCTCTGAAGGGTCCTCGTTTTCTACGTGACTTTCTCTAGTGTCATTAATGGTGTGTTTTATAAATATTTCTTTTTTTATTATATTTCTAGCTTCATGCTGTATCCTGCACATAGTACTTCTAACAAGGTAGGCAGACGAGTTGTATTAATAAAACCACCTTGCGTGTTAAGTGGCGAAATTCAACGCCGGTGCGCTTAAGAGCGTGGAAATAAAATAAAAATATTAAGTATTTCATTCCCACGAGTGGGAATCAAACCCACAAACCACTGGTTTACAGTCGCAACGACGACCTCTTTAATATTTCACTTGACTAATACTGTAACCTTCGAACTTTAACATTTACTAACCAGTCTTTCTTCACGTTCACCTTGAAAACGCTGAACAAATTGCATTTTAAAATCCATAAATCAATGGGAAAATCTAAATTTCACAAACTAGTTAACAGCACATTAAGACTATTGGCTAAAAGTCTTGCGTACAACACGGCATTGTTTCCAACGTTCGCAATATAATTGGAATATAACCTGGGAACCTCTTATCTCGGATCGCGGAAGCATCTTATTACAAAAAATTTCAATTATTTTGCATGAATCAAAGCAAATGTAATCGAAAGTTATGCTAATAACATTATTATGTGAAGAATTAAGATTGCGGCGCATCTTGTAGTTATTATGTGAAAGAATTATGTTACAAATTTTCTTACGTAACTCAGTTGTTCATTTGTGGAGTAGTTACTTTTTTTTTTATTTTGTTTTTTTTTACTTGTGATAAGTAAAAAGTAAAGAAGGTATAAACTAAAATTTTATTACAATCAGTAATTTTTATTAGGTATTTTTTCATAGTCATATGAGGTCTTTATAATACTATTAGACATAAAGATGTTGATTGAAAAAAATAACAACTTGAAGGATAATTTTTAACAAAAACAAACTTTAAACCATAAACTAAAAAGTTGAAATTGGGTTATCGCCGACATACTTAATTCAAATATAAGACTTATATAATTTCCTAATAGATGACATTGTCAGAACTGGACCAAATTATTTAGAACTTCCACATTTTATAGAAGTCGGTTAGAAAAAGAGAGCGATCACTCTATAATTTAAGCTTAATACGATTTTACTGAATATCTTTCTTAGACTAACTAACTAAAACTATAGCATGCAGTTCTTTCAGTTTATAAAGATTTTTAGATGATTTTTAGTTATGCTTAGTGGTAACACAGTAAACATTATAAAAACAAAGTTTACAAAATTAAATAGCAAGATGTACCAACCGCGATCCATTATTTTTAATTACAAATATCATTTTCAAGTCTCGTCTTCGAGTCTCGAAAAGAACTCGTTTCGTTTTCTTACGGTTCATCTGGCGACCGTCCCATCCGGTGTGTCGCGCTTTTGTTTGACTGCGCATGTCGATGCATTCGTCACTACATTGATCACTGCATCGTCGATACCTTAATATTGGTTGAAAGATATACATCTTGAAAATGAGAGAATTATTATAAAACAAAACTATCTTGTCCGCTTTCTTTCAACTGCGACTTTCCATAGTATAGTTATTGTTTATTGTAAATTATTATAAATGTTTTGATTACGTAAAAATATCTGAATAACTTTTAGTTTCTAAAAAGTTAATAATCCATATGTATGGATATGGCAACGTAAAAATTTAATATGATTTTGAATGTTACAGGCTACCTATAAACACTTTCATTGCATATTTTAATATTGCAAGAGGCAGTGCTGTTTTCACTTCGAACAATGATATTTGTGAAACATCTAGTTGTCTTATGGTCGTAAATATAAACAGGTGTTATTTAAATGTTGTTGTTATTATAATTTAAAAATATTTAATAATGCTGTTAGTATTTTTTATCATTTTGCCTTCGTTGTATTTTAAATAAGTAATTAATATCAATATTTTCTTGGATAAATAGTAAAACACGAATGCTACGTCGACTATTTCATTTTCCTTGGTGCATTTAAGCATCTTGATAACCTTCAGCATATATAAATGGCAGAATTTATCAGAATTATTTGAATTTACTATTTAATATACGAGTACACCGCCACTCAATACGCAATGTCACGAAAATTTGGCCTAAGAGTGCCTTCACGCAAGATTATCACTAGAACCTACGCAGGTACTACCTGCATACTTAATTGATATTTAAAGTAATATCTTTATAATTTTAAAGGGAATTGAGTATTTTAATGCTAGGTTCTCTCAGCCTCCCATGCTGTGTGCGGGATACAGCGTGAAGCTGATTTATATTAATTATTATGTTCTACATGGAATTTCGACTTAACCTACTTTAAAACAATGTTCATGGAATAAGTCGTCATAAGAAAGAATTGAGAAAAAATGTTTCTGCGTAAAGTGAGATCATCTAACGGTATATCGCCCAGTTACTCATTTGTTTTACGAATCGAAAATTGAAAGTGATATTTTGTATACACAAAAACATAAAAAAAAAACAGTTAAGTTCTTTAAATAATTAAAAAATATGTTTACTGATATACATTTTATTTTTTAATTGAATAAAATTTATCGTATTGACCACAAAATTATTTTACGTTATGTTGTTTATTATTTATTTATTTATTGAAAGGAACCAACCTGTAAGGTTGTTCAGTACAGCGTCGCGTCGTGTTGAGTCTGATGTTATCCTTGGCATTAAAATGGCACAAGGTGTAAACTATTTTAACGTAAGATATACTTTGTGGTAATTTAACAATACTATTGAAACTATAACATTTTAAAACACTATTAGTTAAATGTATTTCCTAAATGTCAATATAAATTACAGGTATTAAATTACAATAATATTTGACATTTGACAACTTCATACATATGTATATAAAAAAAATGGCGCTATTATTTTTTATTTGCCACAGATAAAATAAACCGATGTAAAAATCTTGGCAGACGTCCAATTTGAGCATCCTTGACCCGAAGGCTTTTGTCTAAAGATAGATAGATAATTCCAAAGCTCTGAGATATGGCCGTGAAGTATGAAAGTTAAAACAGTATTTAAATCACTCAAGGTAACACGTCTCAAGTTGTTTTTACACGTCTGCACTCGTGACACGATTCTATCGTATTGGTTATAAATATTAGCGAAACTGGGATTCAAACTTTAAAAAAATCATCAGAAACTAGGTTAGAGTTGCGAAAAAATCTAGACATTTGTAATATCCATTATTTATTCAAATACTATGGTATTCAACGCTAACAATTATTAAGATTTTAAATTTTAAGTTCAAGTTTGACATTTGACATGTCGTGATCGAATTTTTCTTACGAAATAGAAATATGTAGCTGCAATGTAATTGGGACAAAGTACGCTCGCCACGAGATAAAGCGTCACGAATAAGCATCTTGCGGTAATATAAATACTGTTATTGAGATACTACACTAATTTCGTATGACCTTTCAAGCAATATTTTTTTTCTAAATTGTTTTTATTTAAATTTTTACTGTGTGAATTTTTCAGTTTAAAAAAAAACATATATTCATAAAATATTTTATTATAAATATAATTTTTTTTCTTATCATATTTCTTATAACTCGTTGTGCTATTAAAGGTACTATTAAAATTGCGATGACAATTTAAACCTTAAGAAAACAATATTTTAATCTTTCATCTTATCTTGAGACGAGAAGCGACATGTTGGCTTTTCCCTAATACTCGTACAATAGCGTTAACGTTTAGTTACATAAAACCTTATAATTTAACTTTATTATGTTAATACGAATAAAATTATAATTAACAAAAAATATAATATATCAAATACAATGTCAAATTCAAATTCTTGAATTAATAAAACTGTTATACAACTCTTAAACTGCTGTCTTTGTTATATCATTATTATAACTATGCCTTTATTTATATTTATATAAAGCCGATAACTTATTTTTTTCTATAGGAATATTATAAAAACGCTACAGTCATAGGAGAAAATCTAGTTACTTCGGTTCTTTTCGGTCTAGATCTAGACTGGTAGTCTAACTTGTCATTATGCACCTGAACACTAATAGCGGTGTGGTCGTTCCACCGCAAGCCATTTATACAAAACACTTTAAAGTACTCGAAAGCAGTATTTTCTAATACAATAAATTGAACGATCCGCAGATTTATAGTGATTATTATTGAATCGAGAGTTATAATTAAATTTAAATATTTCATAAAAATATTATTTTATTATTAAAATAAATATTTGAAAATATTACTACGAGGTTATTGGTCTATAACGTTTGAATAATTTGTAACATATTTTACTTTATAGTATATAATAATCTACTCATATTTTTTTCTTTTTGCTTCAATTATTCAATGATCAAAAAGTTTTTTGAAATTTCACACGCCGTGAAATGCCGTGAAAAAAAGTAAAGTTTTTTTTAATTTTAAAATCTCGTTATGTAGTTATCTTCTATATATATAAAAGGACTTGTTCTGACTGACTGAGGTAAGACGCACGCACAGC